>JARFOD010025875.1:0-10793 GCA_031763545.1 Mopalia muscosa
TTTTTTTTAAAATTTTTGCCCTGCCCCACAAAAAACCCCCCCCCCCCCCCCCCCACACCCCTCTCTTTCAAAAATGACATGCTGGACCTAAAAATCCAAAGGCTAGCTACATGCCTGGACACAACACGACACCGATACAGATGGATGTTTATAATAATTATATGAACATACGCCTTTACTCCTGGAGTCTGTCAATACCTGAAATTTCATGTAATGGTTCATAGAAAATGAAATATGTGTTACTTAACCTACAAATTGGATTAATCCATGCAGAGATTTTAACAAATTAAATCAATTTATGTTTTTTTGTTTGATTGTTTGTTTGATAGGTGTTTTATGTCCTACTTAAATTTCTGTACTGTTAAAAAAAAAATGTGTCCCACATAAAAGGCTCACCACTTAATCAAACTCAATGACAATCTGTTTTGTAAGGAGAATAGAGTGATGCCCCTTAGTGAAACACTGTTCTGCTTTAAAGGCAAGGGAGGGTTAATCCATGTGGATATTTTAACATGGGCGACAAAATTAATGTTGCAAATTGAAAGCTAAATTTCAGTCAAACCATATGAATTTTGTTGTTTTGTTGTAGCAGAAGTTATAATTATAGAAGTACACTTTTATGTTCACTGATAACTCGCAGTATTGGCAGCCTGCCATTCCTTGCCATAAATTTGCAATGTTATTTGGTAAAGGGACTTAACTCTGTTGCTATAAGGTCAGAGCTGGAAACCTCTTATCACCAAGTCAGATTTGTGCAGTTGGTTACTTTTAACACTAAGTATATTATTACAGCCAACCAAGTGCCACGTTTGTGTAGATTTGTTTATCTGACCAGGTCAATATTGATAAACCTACTAGAGTATATCCTAAGAAAAACCTAGCCAATTTTAAAACATTACTTTCAAAAGAAAATAACCCTTTGTCAGAACTTCTCGCGATGCTAAATGAAGACTAATGGAAACTTATTTTTTCACAAGTAACATATTTTTTGATGAAAAACAAAAGGCTGAAATTTTACTGAAAATATTGCAAAACATTTAAATAGCTTTATTAATACGGGCCCTGGACTTTAACATAGTATAGTATTTCACTTATATGACAATGGATTGTCTGTTTTTTTAATTAATAAGGTACAAAACTTTATGAAACTACATAAAACCATTCCTGCTATAGCTGGTATCACCTCCATGGGACACGGCAACAAATGATTGATTGAATGATTGATTGTTTGATTGATTGATTGATGGGTGGGTGGGTGGGTGTTCTATGCCATGCTCAAGGGTATTTCACTTATAGGGCGGTGGTGTATTCCAACAATAATTGACACTAGCACAACCAAGATGTGAAGCATTTCTATAATGTTGGAAAGTTAATTTTCCTCCAGTGCTAAGTAAAGACAGTATTGCTACTCTTCAAACAAACTGCCCTAAACCAGAGGGCTGGTAACAACTGAGTCAAGGCTGAATCTTCCTAAGATACTAATTTAGTCCAAATAATTACTTATAGCAAGGCTGTGTATGTTTGTACCCTGAAAATGAGACATATATATGGGGACAAGTCTTGAAAAAAAATATTAAAAAAGATAATCAATAAAATTTTTTAAAACTTAACATTTGCATGTGATGCAATATTAACAGTCAAATTATGACGATATACCAATTTAATAATATCTGAAAATAAAATTTTTTTTAAGACATTCTTAATCGTGTAAACGATAAACATAATAACTTAACAGATGTTAAATCTTTAAAACATATAGCATCATGTGCATGCTGTACCAAATTGACATGTGGTTTTCAAATTGACCCAGTGACCCGATAATAATATTTGGACCATGCTTTGGGTGGTGCTGTGGACATTTTGCAATATATAGGAATACATAGACATACTTGTTCTGAAAATAAGTAAAATAGCATTCCAATTACATACACCATGCTAGTTTCCTGTTAAAACCCTGTACCCACAGTGAGTGAGAGATCCATGCCACATAGTGTTACAGCTTTAGCTAATCAAGAGTTTCCCTTTGAGCTACTCTACAGAACATCCCTTGGAAGACCGAGCCAAAATAGTCCGACCCTACAGTCACGCAATACAGGAGTTTCCACTTATGATGTTACGACAACAGAGTGATGTCCCCTTAAGGCTCATTCTCACTGTACAATTTGTAGTTAAGACTTATGGGGGATTCCCTCATTTGAGGCTTTTTGATTGGTCAAGAACAAAGTTGACCAATCAGAAGTCATCAAATAAGGGGAATCCCCTGAAATGGTTACTACAAATCGCACCGTGAGAATTCGCCTTTAGCGAAATAACATTTAGTTTAAGGCAAGGGAGGGCCAATCTAAAATGTTTAACATACAGACAGTATAAAGAATATTGCAAATTAACAGGTATTTTACAATGTTAATAAAACCAAAGGAATTTATTTTTCCCATAGCTTAAAATGTCAGTTTTTGAAAAAGTAACAAATTAAAAGATGATTTTTCCTTAAAACTATTTACCAAAATGTTTAAGTATAGGCAGGCTGCCATACATTGCCAGAAAGTGGCAACATCAACTTGCAAAGGGATGTCACTCTGTTCATGTAATGTCAAAACCTAGTAACGATTGGCTGCCTGAGACCTTGCAGGCAACCAATCAGATGGCATACTTTGATAAGACTTTGCTACTGAAAAAATGCTGAGATTGTTAATGGGACAAGTTGCAGGTAAGTAGTGAGTACATAAAATGATTGGATAGATGTAAAAGTCACATGGGAAGTTCGGTCCAACCTTGATGAATTCATTCGCCAGGGGACTATATTTTCTGGCTATAGCAACTCTGTCCACCAAGGGTTGTTAGGTAGTGGCTCTGAATAAAAATCTTGGTTAGTGAACATGCATTGATTAACACTACCACAAGCTGTTCAAGCTTTTTAGTGTTGTGGAAAATTTGGTTAGAAGCTCAAAGGTTTTAAAAACGACTTGTTGAAATTTCCCTGTTTGTTTGTTTAATTGAGTGGAATTTGACGTCATACTCACGGGTATTTCACTTATATAATGACAGATTATACCAATTCATACTCTCCCATACTTTAATGTGGTGGAAAATCAAGAGAAAACCCAGTAATAGTATCATTTGATAGTGTGATAAATATCACTACATTATTAGATAAAATGGCATAACGTTGTCTGTTTTGAATTTGTTAAAAATATATAATTGGTCTAAACTGTATTACCTGGTATTTCACTATTAAAATTATAACAAGAACTTGCTTCAACAGTGTTCCTGTCAATCACAGGCCAGATGTCAATTCCCTCGACCAGTGAAACAGTGGTTTAACTAAACATTTGGTGAGAACCAAGTTTGTTTTATTGTTGTACTCAAGGGTATTTCATTTATATGACGATAGACTGTCCATTTCAAACTGCTCCTTGCCTAATAGCCCTGTGATTGTGGCAGCTACATCGAGTGATCCACTCATATATATGTACATGATGGCCGAGAGACAGACAGAATCCCATGAATGGTACATCATAGTTGGATTAGAAAGCACACAAACTACTACTAAGCCATGGCTGTTATTTTAAGCTGGGCAAATCAATCTAAGATTTCAAGTTTTAAAATCAGTTTCAAATGTACCTCCTCTGTGGATTTTTGATTTTTTGTTCTTGTTTGTTTGATTGGGGTTTAACATCATTCTCAAGGGTATTTCCCTTATAGGACGACAAACTGTCCACTTCAAACTGCTCCTTGCATAATTACAGTGGAAAACCAAGAGGAAACCTTGTAAAAACCACCCCTGCGATAGCTGGAGCCACATTGTGTGACTTTATACTTATAAACATATACATGATGGTTGACAGAGGGACTGGATTCTGTGATTGTAAATCAGAGCAGGATTAGTAAGCGCACACACACTACCACTAAACCACGGCTGTTATTTTAAGCTGGCAAATCAATCTGAGCCTTCAAGTACTTTGAATAGCAAGTAGTTATTTTGATGCATGGGTATCGTTTTAAAATCAGTTTCAAATGTACTTCCTCTGTAGGCTTTTATTTGTTTGTTTTTATTTTTTATTTTATTGCAGTTTGACATCGTACTTAAGGTTATTTCACTCATATGACGGTGTGGGAGGAAATCACCCTCAACACCACTGGCAACAAACAAGGACAAATTAATTTGTTTGTTTGATCAGGGTTTAACGTCATAATACTCAAGGGTATTTCACTTATACGATGTTGTACCAGCCCAATGGGTGAAGGAAACAACCCTATACACCAGTGTCAACAAACATAGACAAGAGACAAGTACAGGACAACAACAGGACGAAATACAGACACCTCCAACAGATAGACTTCCTGTTCCCCTTTAGCTCTGAGAGCACCAGGGCAACACAAAGCTCCCTCCAATCACCTGCAACACGGACAAAAGACAATCACAAGACTCTATACAAAGATCAACTTCACATTGCCCTGTAGGTCTGAGAGCATAAGGGACCTCCCTCCCAATCTTTCTTGCCCTGTAGGCAGTCACCCTAGTTAGTGACATTGCTCTTGCTCTATTTATATCTGAGGGTCAAGAAATGCATGGCTAAGAGATTGGATAAAAAGGTTGGTTGGCATGTTCTGTAGCCAAGAGTTTTATTCCAAGCTACTCTGCATTACAACCCTTGGCGGATCTAGAGCATATAACCAAAGACTACTGTCAAGCGATTGATTGGTTGCATGGGAACTTCGATAAAACCAATCAAATGTTCTTCTATGAGAGGACTCTGTTAGTAAAAACGACAGTGATTGTCAACATTGAAATGTGTTGACATGTTTTCAAAAAAGGTACCCACCCCAACTGACACTAAATCTAGGTACATACAAATATGCCAATGTTACTTTACAAAATTAAACAAATTGCCAAAATTTCAGTATGACATTCAACATACATGTATGTTGTCAGCAATTTAACACTTGGGGTTTAGCTACACTTCTGGTTATATGCACTCAATCCGTCAAGGGTTGTAATACAGAGTAGCTCAGAATAAAACTTTTGGTTAGAGAAGTTGGTTGGTTGGTTGATCAAGCCATTGATAGAATTCTTGGTTGGTTGATTGGTTAAAATAAAGCGAAGGGTATTTCACTTACATGAAGAGGACGTCGGCGTTCTCCAACATTTGACGGGTCACGCTGGAGCAACAGTAAAATGTGTGGGGCTATTAATAGGTTAGGACCGAACAGTATGTCCCGGTTAGAAACATACTATATTAAATATCGAGAAAACAGAGTCGTCAACTTGCTGTGACAGGACAGCACATTACAGAGCATAGAGATTACCTTTGAGCCAACAACCAGAGGTTTATTTGATTAAAAGGATGAATGTGTGAAGACTGAGAAGCCCTTTGAAGTAGTACATACATGCCCGTAGAAAGACAACACCCATTCCTCGTATGTTTTAGTTTTACTCTGCAAAAAGTTCTGAAGACACAGCACAAACATATTAACACAAGTCGGCATACAAAAATAAAAAAGCAAAACAAAATTGATAAGATTGATAAATTGATTGGTGTTTTACGCCGTGCTCAAAGGTATTTTACTTACATGACAGCGGTGTTTTCCAACAATTATTGAGACAAGCACAGCAATAAATTGTGAAGTGATCCTTGGAACAATGCCCAGTTATTAAGCTTTTAATGCGTGACATGGAACAATTCCTTGCTATCTTTGTTAGTTGTATGTTCAGCTTATTTTGAAAGAAGTACCCTGATGAATGTACTCCATGTTTGCTTGTAGACCTTTGGCTAAGCTTGAAATATGTTCTTGGAACCATGTGATCGCTATCTTTGATTGTGCTGATTGTAATTAGGCTAAACTTTGAATGTGTGCTTGGAACCATGTCATCGCTTTCTTTGATTGAGTTGATTGTAATTACGCTAAACTTTGAATGTGTGCTTTTAACCATGTCATCACATTCTTTGATTGTGCGGCTTGTAATTACACTAAACTTTCATTGTGTTCTTGGAACCATGTCATAATTCAGCACTCAATGTTGAAGGCCTTTCGCTAATTCTAGGTTAAAAGTTATTCATTAAATCCGCTATAAGTGATTAATCATAGTTTTAAGCCACTAGGCTAGAGATCATTACCCGTCGTTCGCTAGGAATCCCTACCTAAGTTTTAAATGCAAAGCAAGGAATCACACCTTCACAATCTTTCATTGTGGTTTATTTTGCTGGTATTGATTATAATTACCAAGACAATAGTTCTCTGTGTTTGTGTAAACATCCCTAGTTAAACTTTAAATGCAACGCAATGCAGCATACCATATGTCATAGCTTTCTTTGATTGCGTTCAGTTTACTTTGATTGTTATAACCTAGGGTTAGTTATTCAAAGCACTGTTAACTATAATCCTAGATTAGCTGACATCACTACAAATAAGAGGCCTATCACTTGTTCTAGATTAGTGGTTTAATCTGCTATTAGCGATTAATCATGGTTTTGAGCAACTTAGCCCTGGATGACATTACCCTGTGTTTGCTTACAGAGCCTTAGCTAAGCCTTAAATACATGGCAAGGCACCATGTCTTCGCTATCTTTCATTGTGGTTTTTTTTTGCTTAAATTGATTATAATTACCAAGATAGTTCTCTGTGTTTGCATAAACACCCCTAGCTAAGCTTTAAATGCAACGCAATGCAGCATACCATATGTCATCACTGTCTTTGATTGTGTTCAGATTATATTGATTGTTATGACCTAGGGTCAGTTGTTCAAAGCACTGTTAACTATAATCCTAGATTAGCTAACGTCACTACAAATTAAAGGCCTATCACTTGTTCTAGATTAGTGGTTTAATCCGCTACTGGCGATTATTCATGGTTTTGCACACCTAGGCCCTGGATGACAATACTCTGTGTTCACTTACAGAGCCCTAGCTAAGCTTTAAATTTGTGACAATTAAACCATGCTTTTGCTTTCTTTGATCGATGTCAGCTCACCTTATATTGATTGCTATTACCATGACGACAGTACTCAGTTGTCGTGATTTGCTTACAGGCTTCTAGCTAAACATTAAATGTGTGACAATGATACCATGCTTTTGCTTTCTTTGGTTGATGTGATCTCAGCTTATATTAATCATTATTACCATGACAACAGTGCTCCAGGTTGGCTAACAGAACAAAGCTAAGCCTTAAATCCATCTTGAAATAGACTGCCAATAGACAGAAGTCTTTGAAGTTAGGGTTTATTTGATTGTCTGGGGTTATACACCATTGTCAAGGATATTTCACATATATGACACACATGATTGTCCATTTCTCAATCAGTTGGAATGATATACAGTCAAAAACCGAGAGGAAACCTTGTCAAAAACACCCCCATGATTGAAAGAGACACAAAGAGTTACTCAAAAATATGTTAACTCTAAACCATTGTTGTCTGATGTCAAAACACAATTTATTTTCATTTAATATGATGTTCAGAGTTCAATCTTAGTTATTTTTTAGCAATCCATCCCAGGCTGATAATTTTCTGATGTCCAAGCAGTGTTACATTAAATAACACAATAGGGCTAACACATGCATGAAGGTCAAAAGACACGTTTAATTGATCGAGAAAAGAATGAGAGCATGATGAATGAAAGAAAGATTAAATGAGATATAGAATGAATTCATTGTAATATGAACCAATGGCGTGAAATGTACATAACAAAAGAACTACAAGAACTTGAATGTTATGCATATTTCATTACAATGTTGTAATCATAGATTAAAAACTGTAGCTAAAAATAGATTGGGGATCTCTTACCATATATTTTGGTTCGCTTTGTTTGTTTGGGGTTTAACAGCAACCTAAGGGTATTTCACTTACAGAATGACAGACTGTACAGTTCCTTACACTGTTCCTTGCCAAAAAATCAAGCAGAATTTTTTTTCAAACCACCCTGCGATGTGGCTCCAGTGTGACTCAATCACATACCTGAATACAGATGGACTTGATCCACACACTAGGTACAAAGCTGCAGGCCTATCTTGTTAGGAATATGTTAGGCAATTGGTATTAACAAAAAAAAAAGTTTTCAAAATGCACTTGAACCGGACTCACACAAAAACGAGTGCATGCTTTCAATTGTTTTATCTTCTCCCTATGGTTAAAAGCATTACATTTTCTTAGTTAAAAGCGAAACTGCACAAATTGGTTTGAAACAACAACTTTGCAGATTTCCCATGATTTGCTGTGTTTCAATGGTCAAGAATGAATATCACCTGTCAATTGGTTGATTGATAAATTGATTGATATGCCCTTTATTACACCGTGCTTAAGGGTAATTCACTTACTTCAGCAGTCCATTTAAAAATAATTGACACCAGAACAACCATAAAAGATAGTGTTTAAAAAATGTTGAAGACTTTTTTTTCCTCCTGTGCTAAGTACAGACTGCGTTGCTATTCTCAAAACAGGCCTGTACCGTTGGGGAGAACGATCAAAACGGGGTTTCCCCATGGTTATGCACTGAATTAATGAGGACCTATTTATAGGTTTCCTAAATTGTTTGCTGTCTTCGTCTAAATTTGCATTTTGCTACTGATTTCAACAAATTTTGATATCCGATAATCAATGTTCGCAGTAAGCAGCTAATTTGCATTGTGCTACTGATTTTGATAAATTTTGACATCCGATAATCAATGAAGTTTTTGTTTTATAGCAATTTTGCTTCTTTTTTCATCAAGGCACATTTATGTATATTAAAAAATTAGCAAACCAGGGGAAAATGCAAATGTTAGGTTATCTCACAAAATTTTAGAGGACAGATTTTGAGGTTATGCCGGAAAAGATTACCACACAGGCCTTCAAAACAATCTGTCCTCAGCCAAACAAACAAAGTAAACTAGAGGAATTTACAAAAGTTGTTACTAGAAATTACTCCATGGGAAAACACCCTTCTAGGCCTGGTATACTCGGTCTGTTTGTATTTGTTTTGTTTGTTTGATTGGGGTTTAACGTCATACTCAAGGGTATTTCACTTATATGACAACGGACACAAATACAGAACATTACAAACAAATCTGCTTCTTGTTACCCTTTAGCTCTGCGAACACCAGGGCAACAGAAAGCAACCTCTTTTCTCGCCTCTTACGATTGACCCAGGAAGCCGAGGGAGTATTCTGCAGGGCCATGGCCCACTCGCTCCCTCACAGGGCCGGTCTGTTTGTAAGCAGATCTTGATTTACATGATAAGATGAAGTTGATAATACACCGGCATGCTTAAATGTTTTCTCTCCTACGTAGATAGAGTAATAATCCTATAGGCAAGGGTTCATAGAAGTTTTAATTCTATGAGTTTTCCTCAAGCTTAAATACCCATTTAGGTTAATTAAACTGGAGAAAAACTAAATTCGAGACATCATTTTAACACATTATTTTTAAAAAACTCAATTCAGACTCCATTTCTTATGTTTTATTATGAAAAAAATAAAAAGTAAAGTATTTGCATTAATCTTCACTTTCCAAAAGACAAAAAAAATATTCAGAAATACCCGGCCTATAACTTCTATAAGTCGGGACACTCTAATTTTCAGACAGGCCACAGAAATAACATGACTCCCTGTGGTAAAGCATATTTTTCTGTCCCAACTGCTAGAAGTTATAAGGTAGTTAGGTTATTTAAAAAACAAGAAAAATCAATATGACACAAAAAAACAAAAACAAAAACTGTAAAAAAAAATTTCGGTAAAAAAACCAATATTTGAACGTCTATGAACCCTTGTTATATGTTTTATACCTTTTTCACTGGTTTATCCACAATGGGCCATAGCTGATCATCGGTCAATTTTATTCCATTTGCCTACATAAAATATCAACACTCACAAACATGAGAATCTGGAGGATAAAACTTGTTTAAAGAAGATGAAACAAGGGATGATGATTGAGAGTTGAAAAAACTTTTGACAGATGAAACTACAACAATAAGATGATCACAGAAATAAGAGATAAGATGCTGATGAAATTCACAAAAAGAGTATATCAAAATATATTCCACAAACTTGAGATGCATTTTATCTTAAAGAAACACTACACACTCCCACATCACCAAAGTTTATAGCACACACACACTTTATTTATTTCCCTTTCAGTAAAAGTTGTCAAAAATTTAGCAACCACAAGAATCTAAAATAAAATAATGCAAACGATATACAATAAAAGATATCTCAATCATATTAAACAAAATGCAGTTTGAACGATAAGATATATTAAAATCAAAACAAAATAAAAGGACTGAAGTGGAGTTACAGTGGTGAGAAGACATTCAGATTTAATAATTCAAAGTTAACTGTCATATTATAGGTAAATGTAAACAATTTGCAAAACTTCTTGCTAAACACATTATTTTTTAAACAAAATTCAACTTTGGTCATTTAGTAGGAATTCAAGAACACTAGAGAGCAAATTAAGGGGAGATAACTTACTGCACAAATTTCCCCTTTATCATCAATCATGTTGGGAGGTGGCTGAAGCTTACTCAGTTTTCTGTATGTGAACAAATTATTCTGAAAGCTCCTGAAAATAAAAAATAAAATACAACATTTAGTTTCTTGATTTGTGTTTAGGATTTGTGATTTTTGTTTGTATGTTTGATTTAACGTCATAGTTAACAGTGTTTCAATTATATATCAACAGCAAATTGTTCATTTCACACTGTTCTTTGCTTTAATACAGCAGAAAGTCGATTGGATTGTTTGTTAGTTTGGTTGGTGTTTAACGTCGTACTCAAGGGTATTTCACTTATATGACGACGGACACAAATACAGAACATCACAAA
>JARFOD010025886.1:0-10793 GCA_031763545.1 Mopalia muscosa
GTGTATATTTATACCGGCGATAATGATATACCATGGAATATTGATACCAAGGGGAATAACATACAAGTGAGAGTATTCATTGATATCGAGAAGAATGACATACCAGTGAACGTGTGAATATTAACACAGAGAATAATCACATACAAGTAAGCCTGTGAATGTCGATGAAACTTGTCTTTGTCGCTTATTCTACCAACGACGAATCTACTATGCTCATTGGGCTATCGTCGATGTCATCATGTTGTGTCAGAAAAGATGCTTCGCACAACAACCCCTGTTAATATGTGGATCGTTTGTTGATGATATCCTTTCTTGGCCTGGGTTGCATGCGTGGAAATGGCGTATTCTATGACATATCAGACTTTCCTTAACTGAACGGTGCTCACCAACTATTCAATACGAGTGTCTACGACCACCACTATCCCGGACCAACTAGTTTTGACTTCTAGAGGAGATTCCAGAATTTTACTCCAAATAGTACTCTTTTATTGAAACCAGAAACATATGCAATTTGACATTATAAATAAATGAATTAGTCAATTAAATTTTGAACCTACTAAATGTACAAACCAATTGACTGTCTTTTACTTTCCCAATCGCACTTTTCCCTGTAAATTTAATACAACACCTTAAGTATAAAGCGAATATTAGTTCTTTGTCAGTTGTGCAAAAAAACAACTGCTCGACATTTTATCATTATATTTAAAAACTGAAAACACTATCGTAGCAAACCTTCTTGTACAAATAGCATTATTCCCACTGATGAGTTTCACAAAAATTAGAGTAAACTTGCGCATTCAATAAAAGAATCACATTAAAACGTGGTGATATAATATTGAGATTTATTTCAAAACACAAGTGAAGAATGAAAATATATGTACAAACTTTGTAAA
Organism: Mopalia muscosa; assembly: GCA_031763545.1. Lineage (NCBI taxonomy): Eukaryota > Metazoa > Mollusca > Polyplacophora > Chitonida > Mopaliidae > Mopalia > Mopalia muscosa. The sequence goes on from JARFOD010025886.1 coordinate 894, forward strand.
TATACTACGCCATATATTTCTTCTTTAGCAAAACCAACCCCAATTTATTGATGAAACGTAAATGAAAACAAAGTATTCATGACTTATAGAGATTAAGATATACTTTAATGTCCCGAGAGTTTAGGGCCCTTCAAGTCAAAATAAGCGTGTACTTTAAGCAAGGCAAAAAAAAAAAAAGAAAATCTGTGGTGAATATGTGAATGACAATTCCATTTGGTCGACATTAAATTTTTGCTACAGAAGTAGCCCCCGAAATCAGGAAGGGGCCACCAATGACTTTCATAGCGCCCTTGGTTTTTACCTCGTGGGCCAAAAATCTCTTGACAGCCCTGATTCTGGATACAAGTAAATATAGTTGATTGTAGACGTACTCACAGTTTCAACATATTCTAATTCTTCTTTAAAACATAATCTTAACTGATTAAAACATAATTAAACGACCCTTGTTCATCCATTTTGTTTCATTGTTCTGGATCTGCTAACTGGTGCATAAACAATAATTAATAAATCTACCCGAACATGTCCCGATTTCTTTACCTGTATCTCAGAATTCTATCTGGTGTAACTGTGTCAACAGTTTGATGTGCACGTCTATAATTTACATGTTTTCATCTCGTTTTTGATCAAATCAGCTGCCTTCTCAGCTATCATAACACAGGTGGCATTGGGGTTTGCAGAGATTATTTCAGGCATCACACTGGCGTCCACGACCCGCAAACAGTCTATTCCCTTCACCCTGAAATAGTAAAATGTTATACCTCAGTCTGACGTGTGAGAGGTTTTTTAAGGGTCATGATGGCGTGCTATGTTTCGATATTACGCTGCATGTACAGGATGGATTTTATTTTCAATGGGTATTATTAACTCCTCACCTCAGTTGAGAATCAACCACTGTTGATGGTTCATTGACTCTCCCCATTCTACAGGTTCCTGCTGGGTGGTAAGTGTTTGTTAATGTACGGACATACTCCCGCCAATATTCATCGGTGTAAGGCGTGTCCGTATAACCGGGTAGAATACGGTATGTGCTCCGCGCTCCAATATCACGGTAGGGCTTAGAGTTCACCAACTCCATAACAAGCTTTACACCTAAAGCAAAATAGAAAAGGGAGCTATGTACAGATGTTACACCATCACATCGATATTCTCACTATCACTCAATGTGGATACAAATTTTTAACTTTCAATAGATTGACATTAATTAATGACGCCCCGGTTTATTCCAAATTCATGTTTTAATAGATTAGTTGATGGCCGGGCTGGGCTTGACGGATGGTCGTACAATTGCGCAAATTTTATGCAGCGTTGAAGCAAACCAACGACCTTAAGCCTAAGACAAAAATAAACTCGGCTTTCAAAGTATCTTTGCTTCGATTCTTATAGATAATGTTTGAACATACCTTCTACTAGTTTGATTAGATCTTGCTCTTCAGCCAGTGTCCGATGATCAATAAGGGGGAGTTCCAACGGGTCTTTATTCTTCAAACGAACTGTTCCTCTTGATTTGGAATGTGTAGAAATTACCGTTATATTGAACCCGTGCTTGTCTTCATTTCCTTCAAATATGGCCTCAAATATCTACATATAATAACAAATGTTTCAATACTTTTAGAGATAATCAATTGTAGATTTTATTCTGTGATCTTTTTCATCCGCCTATAAAATGTGCAAACAACCAATTACTACTGAACTGAACGCCATTGCTTTCTATGTTTGATGTACTCTAACCTCGATTAAAGGTATACAATTGAAAACCAAAGGCTGATTTTAATAGCCTGGCCAACTATATCTTGGTCAAAAAAAAAAATATATATATAAAATGTCATTAGTCAATTGAATTAAACTTTACACAAATTATTGATGACACAAATTATAATTTAAAATAACAACTCCTTACCTCATCTTTCATACCAATCATATTTCTTGGTCGGCCGTGTCTACCTGTCCCCATTAAACTTGGAAGAGAAAAAAGCTGAATATCTGGTGTAGGGTTGGCCGGATCATGTGAGGGTGTCCGGAGAAGAGCTGTTCCCTCTATCAAACCGGTTGAGAGCGGTCCTGCAAGAAACAATGTATTTGTGTTTCCTGAATTATGAAATGTATGTATTCAGAGAGGGCATTTCGTGTAAAAATATTATAGTCTATTAATTGATTAAGATTCAGTGAAAAGCCTCGGCAATGGTTTCTCCAGTGCATGTCGAAGGGACGCTTCCATAAAATAATTCTCCACTGCTAATATTGGAGTGGGAGGGGGACTGAGAAATGTTACAGTTTGTCCTTCCTTCCATATGTCCGACCTTCACAAATATTTGAGAACACGTTCTCTTGAAAAAAAAAGTTTACATATTAACTTCAAACTTGGTATGCATTTTCATCTTGTTAAGACGACGCATGGCATTCCATTTCACCAAATTCCGTAAAACTACAACTGCATATGTTACAATATTCACGCCTGTATTGTGAACATGATAATTTGTGATCAAATTTACAGAATAACTTGACACTTCAAATAAGGCCTCCTCCCCTTAAAACAGCGGATGGGATTGCATGACTTTAAATTCACAGCCATTTCATAATAATACAATATTCAAGCCTAGCTGTGTTATGAACATGATAAATTGATGCGAATTGTAATTTAGTTTTATATGCAGTGAACATAATAATTTGATACCAGTGCCATGGATTAAATTAAAACTTAAAATAAAACCTCCTCCTATTAAGACAGCAGATTGGGACAGCATTGTATCAAATACCGTGTTACAAAATGGCTGCCATAGCATAATTTTAAAATATTCACTTCTATGTTTTGTGAACACGATAGCTTGAGAACAAATTCGCCCATAAATTTGGAATTTAGCTTTATGTTCTGTTAACATGACTATTCGATAGCAAAATATCGATTAACATGAAACAGGTACTGTGGCTCCCTATCCTTGAGATAACGACTTGGTTGGCCTATGGATATCACAAAATTCCATGAAACGACATAGACACAGTAGCATAATTTGGCAATAGTCATGTCTATGTGTTCTAGGGCGGATATCGGGGGTGGGTGGGGGTGAGTCGCACGGAACTAAAACAGAATAGAAAAAATATGGGGACAAAAACGGAAGAGAAGAGGAAAAGAGAAAGAAAGAACATATATCGCACTACATAAAAAAATAGTTTCCCATAGCAACATTTAAACTCGTCATTGTGGCATAGGCATAGGGGTCTTCGACGGACTGCACTGATATCACACAGCTGTTGATGAGATATGTTATAAAAACTACAACTCTAAAAAATCAGAGACATATATAGGCGATTCCAAAACGCGTGATGAAGTACATAATGAGTTTGGGTTGAAATAAGCAACAGTTACGTATCTTTGATCAGATTTTCAAATCATAAAATGTTCATGCTTCTAATCTGGACAACGATTGATTTGTTTATCAAATGAATAATAAAATATCGATCGTGTCAAAGTCTTCACAATTTAAAAATCAGACTAGATTGCCGCTCAACCTTTCCTCATTTTCAGAGCTTCTGGGTTCTATGCGGTACCTGTGCCCCAGATCTTTGCTTAAGTTTTGTTGTTTTATATTTTTAAAGCCTACTACAAAAATATAGTTCTTTGGTAGTCATTATTTAAATCAATGCTATCACTTACTAATGTGGATTCCCATCAAAGTGACTGATGTGGCCCTAACAATTTTTGTCTTCTTTCTTTTTTAAAACTGTGCCAATTAAAATCGAGCATGAGCGACTAAGCATAATGATGGAAAACGTTTCATTGACACATTCAGCTGTAATAGTTGAGATGCAGGCCGATGAAACAATTCATCGTTAGAGGAACGGCTCTTTGAGAAATGCCAGCGGGAAGTTGGATACAAATGCATAAACAAATCTCTGACGAGTCTGAAAGCTTATGGAAAAATTGTATTATGGTATACAACAACCATTTTACAATAAAAATACTCGATATGTTTAAAAAATAAGCACAATTTATCAATACACTAGAATTGCATATGTTTTCTTTAGATTTTGGTGCTCTCCATTACACTATAACGAATCGAATACTCGTTAAAGTAAGGGCGGGAAATCTTTCTCTACGAAAAGGACTGACGCTGGGAATCACCGACAAATGGGTTTAATTGTTCTGCTATTTTGCTAATCTGGTTCTTGCAAATATATATTTTCATTGAAGAGAAATAAACGTTTGATTGTCCCCACAGAGATTCGAACTCATCCCATGGAATAGTACAAATTGTAGACAAAGAAACGTTTGATTGTCTCTAGGGAGATTCGAACTCATCCCATGGAATAGTACACATTGTAGACAAAGAAACGTTTGATTGTCCCAAGAGAGATTCGAACTCATCCCATGGAATAGTACACATTGTAGACAAAGAAACGTTTGATTGTCCCTAGAAAGATTCGAACTCATCCCATGGAATAGTACACATTGTAGACAAAGAAACGTTTAATTGTCCCTAGAGAGATTCGAACTCATCCCATGGCATATTACACATTGTAGACAAAGAAACGTTTGATTGTCCCCAGAGAGATTCGAACTCATCCCATGGAATAGTACACATTGTAGACAAAGAAATGTGTGATTGTCCCTAGAGAGATTCGAACCCATCCCATGGAATAGTACACATTGTAGACAAAGAAACGTGTGATTGTCCCTAGAGAGATTCGAACCCATCCCATAGAATATTACAAATATAAATATCTTAATTATACCAGGAAGTTATTGTACTGTTAACAGTGTTTGCACTTTGTTCTTTGTCTCTCAGAAAACTTTTTATACCTGTGTGTTGAGTGAATGGCCCATAGCGATTAACTTAAAGCAAAGAGACCACAAGTCATTTACGCATCATTGATGGCTGTGATCCTGCCAAGACGAACCATTTCAAGCATTGAATTTGACTTTTGGTCATGTATACATGCGCCTTTGTCTGTTTGATTCCAACCACAGAAAAACACAATGAAAACATTTTATTGATGTTTACCAGTTTTGTGCCTAGCGTACATGTCCTGTGATTCGGCAGAGTCGCATTCACTCGGTATTAGAGATATTGGTTGGTCGATGTGAAACTCTAGTCCCAAGACAGCTGTGTGTTCCTGAAGATTGTTACCCACTGGCAGATCCCGAACTACAGGGATCTGAAAAGTGAAATATGTATATCATGTATGTCATTGTCTGAGATTGTTAGATACATTGTATTGTTACCAAAATATTCTTGATGGAGAGCAAAACGTGTATATTATAGGGATCCTTGCGAACATTCTTTACTGCATATTATTTTAATTAATAATTAATATACAAATATAAAACCACATTTTTTTCTCCACCAGTGTGGTTAATTTGATACGCGTATATGTAGTTTATTGAAACGCTCTCCATCATCAATGAACTCGTTCCCTTGCATTTCCCAGGCTTTTTTAATTCGCCACTCTGATTCGCCTGTTTAAGACTAATCTGACGCTCCTATACCTGCTTTGAGTGTGATGCATGAAGAATGCCAGATGACACAAGCTTCAGGCTCAAGAAGACTGGGTTCAGTGGGATAAACTCTGGCAAATAGTTTTAGTTAAGTACACAAGAGGACAAGTACAAAAACATCCGGAGGCCAAAATACTTAATTTGAAAGTATGTATTTATATTATTTTAAAGTTATGTTAATTACAATGTTGAAATGAATATAAAATGTCAAGCGTCAAATTTAAAATTCAGGTTGATGATTTTTAATCTAGATCTATTTTTAAACAGAAATAGTAAAGCTTCACTGAATTCTTTACATAGAGTAGAACAAACAAACTTAAGGAAGCCTGCTATATAACACTTGTAGCACGACAAGGAGTAAAAGGTCTTTTCACTGGTCAACAGCCGTTGTATTTATCGAACGAATACAGACTTATCCATTTTCATACAACTTCATTCCAATGAGCTATATAAGATATTGTTTAGAGTAGGACAAGATTAAATGGAAGGAATAAAATCGTGGTTTCCATTGTACCCCAAGTCAAATGCTATAACATATTTTGTAAGATTCCCAGTTTTCCAGTAGATTTTGTTTGTTTGTTTGTTTGTTTGATTGGTGTTTAACATCGTACTCAAGGGTATTTCACTTATATGAGGACAAAAATACAGAACATCACATTCAAATCTGCTTCCCGTTAACCTTTAGCTCTGAGAACACCAGGGCAACAGAAAGCAACCACTTTTCTCGCCTCTTACGATCGCCCGAGGAAGCCGAGGGAGTATTCCTGGAATTGGTTCAAAATTGAAATGGTGCCAATCATTAATTGTACAAGTATACAGAATAAATGTTAATTCAACTGATGCACAGACAGTTCTTCAGCGACATCACTACAACAATTACATGTAGTCCACAACACAATTATATAGCTCTCAGTGTTCATCGAGCAATCCTACACAATTTAATAGCAAATTCCATATCAAATTAATAGAATTTAATAAAACGGCTTGCGACACCCCCTCGTTTTGCAAACGATGTGATGCTTACACATTCCTCAGATCAATAAAATACTCTATGATCATGCCCACAGAGAATGAGGAGGAATCTGGGTATAGTGTAATACAATTTTTTAGAATTGTGCGATGGCAGTGGCGCCTTAATTGATAGATATTGGAGTCAAAAGGTATCGAATGAACAACTTACACCAATCGCCTGCAGATGGTCCGCGGGCCCAATGCCAGAGAGCATGAGGATCTGTGGCGTACAGTAGGCACCAGCACTCAGTATTACTTCTTGCCTAACCCGTACGGTCTTCAGAACACCATGATGGTAAAATTCCACTCCTCGCGCTACATTATGACAAAGAAGCACCTGTAAAATATTAATTCACACTGACAAATTACGAATAAGTTTGGTTAACTATATTGTTAACAACCTCAGAATGTGTCTAGTTGTGAGTTTTGGTCATACACTTTGGATTGTTCATACAGTTTTGTGTGTGCTAACATTACGGCGGTAAATGTTCTTTATAGCCTATTTGCCAGTTCACATTTCCAAACTGTATCGGCAATTAATTACATTGAATAAACTTTGTTTTTTTAAAGATTTATAATGTGAAAGACAGTTTTTTTTTGTAAATGAATATATTCGCTAATTTTCGCAAACAAAATGTAGTACATTTGTTTAATCCTCAAGTAGAAATTTAAAAGAATGTTGTTTATGAATACATGTTTGATAAAGGCACTATTTCTAAAGAAAAAAGAAAGACGAGAAATAAGTGTTAGTTCGGTTTTTCGCATTGTTATGGCAGTGTTTCTTAGCTGAATGCAGTTGATATCACCAGTTACCTGCATACGGTATCCGGAATAGCAATATTATACTCGCCATTTAAAACCACTATATCAACAACTTACCCGGAGGCCTTATTAAGGCAACTCACAAAATAACTAGAAAACCCAAATAGTAATCTTCTTCAAGCCCCTTAACAATCACCCAATGGGAAGAGTCGTATTAAAATCGACCGTTCCATGCACTCTGGTCAAGTCGTTTTGAAACAACTAGTTCCATGCCCTCCAAAGACAGATTTTTACTAGGGGGACTGTATTTAAATCGACCACTGCATTCACCTATCTCTACTCCAAATAACCACCTTACCGAGAGGACTGTATTAAAATCACCTGTCCAATACCTCCAAAGAACACTTTACTGAGGGGACTGTTTTAAAATCACCCGTCCCATGCCCCCAAAAAACCAACTGACTGAGAGGACTGTATTAAAATCACCCCTCCCATGCTCCAACGAACCACCTGACTTAAAGGCCTCTATTAAAATCACCCGTCCCATGACTCCAAAGAAACAACTGACTTAGAGGACTGATTAAAATCGACCGTCCTATACCTCAAAAGAACCACCTTACCGAGAGGACTGTATTAAAATCACCCATCCCATGCCCCCAAACAACCACCTGACTGTATTAAAATCACCTGCCACATGCCTCCAAAGAACAACCTGGCTGAGAGGACTGTATAAAAATCACCCATCCCATGCCTCCAAAGAACCACGTAACTGAAAGGACTGTATTAAAATCACCCATCCCATGCCTACATAAAAAACCTTGCTGAGATGACTGTATTAAAATCACCGGTCCTATGCCTCCAAAGAAACACCTTACTGAGAGGATTATATCAAAATCACGCATTCCATGCCTCCAAAGAACCACGTGACTGAGAGGACTGTATTAAAATAACCTGTTCCATGCCTCCAAAGAACAACCTTACTAAAATGACTATATTGAAACCCCCTCCAAAGAGCCACCTTACTGGGAGGACTGAATTAAAATCACCCGTCCTATGTCTCCAAAGAACCACCTTGCAGAGGGTAGTGTATTAAAATCACCCGTCCCATGCCTCCACAGAACCACCTTACTGAGAGGACTATATTAAAATCACCCATTGTATGCCACAAAAGAACACCTTACTCAGATAATTGTTTAAAAATCACCTGTCCCGTGCCTCCAAAGAAACACCTCACTGAGATGACAGTATTCAATTCAGGAGTTCCATACCCTGAAATAAACACCTGACTGAGATGACAGTATTCAATTCACCAGTTCCATACCCCCAAAGAAACACCTGACTGGGAGGCCAATATTAAAATCACCCGTTACATATCGCCCCAAATAACCCCCTTACTGAGAAGACTGTATTAAAATCACCAGTCCCATGCCTCCAAAGAAACACCTGAACGAGAGAACTGTATCAAAATCACCCATCACATGCCTCAAATAACACCTTTCCCAGATGACAGTAGTAAATTCACCAGTTCCATAAACCCAAACAACCACTTAACTGAGAGGACTATATGAACATCTCCGTTCCATACCCGCTAAAGTACTACCTGACTGAGAGGACTGCATTAAAATCACCCATCCCAAGCCTCCAAAGAACCCCCTTACTGAGAGGACTGTATTAAAATCACCTGTCCTATGGCTCCAAATTACCACCTTGCTGGGAGGACTGTATTGAAATCACCTGTTCTATGCCTCCAAAGAACCACCTTACTGAGAGGACTATATTAAAATCACCCGTCCCATGCCACCAAAGAACACCTTACTAAGAGGATTGTTTTAAAATCACCGGTCCCATGCCTCCAAAGAAACACCTCACTGAGATGACAGTATTAAATTCACCAGTTCCATACCCCCAAAAAACCATGTTACTGAGAGGACTGTGTTAAAATAGCCCGTTCTGTGCCTCCAAAGATCCACCTGGCAGACAGGACTATATTAAAATCACCCGTTACATACCCTCCCAAATAACCCTTTTACTGAGAAGGCTGGAATAAAATCGCCAGTCCCATGCCTCCAAATAATACCTGACTGAGAGAACTGTATGAAAATCCGCCATTCTTTGCCCCGAAATAACTCCCTTACAGAGAAGACTCTACTAAATTCACCTTCTCAATGCCCCTAAAGAACACCGTACTGAGAGGACTATATTCAAATCACCCGCCCTATGCCTCCAACGAACCACCTTACTAGGAGGACTGTATTAAAATCACCTGATGTATTCCTCCAAAGAACCACCTTACTGAGGGGACTGTATTGAAATCACCAATCCTATGCCTCCAAAGAACCACCTTACTGGGAGGACTGTATTAAAATCACCCGATGTATGCCTTCAAAGAACCACCTGATACAGGGGACTGTATTAAAATCAGCAGTCCTATGCCTCCAACGAACCACCTTACTGAGAGGTCTGCAGTAAAGTCACCCATCCCATGACTCCAAAGAACCACCTTAGTTAGATGACTGTATTAAAATCCCCGTCAAATGACCTCAAAGAACCACCTTAGTTAGAGGACTGTATTAAAATCACCTGTCCTATGGCTCCAAATTACCACCTTGCTGGGAGGACTGTATTGAAATCACCTG
>JARFOD010025897.1:0-10370 GCA_031763545.1 Mopalia muscosa
CGGACTGCGTATCAATCTCGCTCTTCGAGCTCGATTGATACTGCAGTCCGACCTGAGACAACTCGAGCTGATATATCTTCACGTATCACGCACTGTACATATAATCTCTATATATAAATCCCAAAAATGTCATTCAGTTTTTTCCTGTTTGGTTTAGTTTTATTAGTTTTTTTGCAATATTGTGTGAAATATCAAAAATCCCAAAAATGAGTCAAAATAGTAAAATTTCAACTTCTTATAACTATATAAAAAAAGATACTAAAAATCTGAAATACCATTTTTTAGTTTTATATGTTGAGATCAAATGTGCCAAAAATCAGCTCTGTATGTATAATTACAGCTGAGGAGTAGGCATTTTCCCAAGTACGGTACATTGAAAAATGAAAGCGAAAAAACGGGTAAAATGTATTTCTGATCTCTTTCATGTTCAATTCTTTGAAGTATTTCAGTCCTGTTTTTTCTCAATTTGTTTATGATATCGAATTGAGTCATTCTATGTATGTTTCGCAAATAATTATATATATATATTGTGAAGTATATCAGTTTTTCTATAAAATCGACAAGAGCTGACGTCAAATGTTAGCTGAATTGCATTTAAGATGTGATCAATCTCTTAATAGACTAGCGCCAATCAACCACATTTACAATACACAGAAACTGACACACCAAGGACTTGCGTTTCCATTCTAATCATTTAGTATGGACTACATCGATTTGAGAACGCTTGTCCACAAGGCATGCTGTCTGTGTAGCTCTGGGGTAACATAAACTTTCCATCAAAGCAAGTAATTTGCATTGGCGGGTTCAGTTATACTGTGGTTACGTAAGTGAAATACCGTTAAGTACGGCGCCAAACACCAATCAAATTAGACAAACCTATCCCGTTTGAGGACAAAAATCTCATAAATTGTAAAAATTACTACTCCATAGAACTTGTTGATCCCCAGACCTGTCACGTTTGTTTAACCTATTTCTTCAGCAGAAGTCAATTAACATTAGGAGCCCGGGCATCCTTATCGAGATCTTAGTTATAATGACGTCAGCACAGAGTCAAGATTCGCACGATCAGTGACATAAAGGCCTGCTTTAGAGGCCATAAACAAATAACATCTCCTACTCAATATTCTGTACCATTATGTGATTATAATTCACAATACGGTCCCCTTGTCAAACGCTATACTCACCCAATTTTTCTTGCAGGCTCATCCAGCCCCCGCCCCCCTGTCGTCAATTTATTAGGAAAACAGTGCTTCATTAACAATAACAACGTCTCTTTGATACAATTCAATGATTTACCCGTTTCATTCACTTCCGGTCGAGCAAACACGACCGATATCGATTAATCTGTATACCTCATTGCACATGCGCGGAAAACACTACAAACAGTATATGACTAATTAGTCCAATCGATATATGTGATAAAAAAATGTATTTAATTGAAAACTTTTCTTTTTTTTTTTACATATTTTTAAATAAATTAAAACCTAATTTTTCATATTCAATAATTCGGTAGAAAATAAACGGATAATCAATCGGATAATATTTTCTCAAATTTCAAATAGTCCAAATGGCGTCAAGTGATCTTAGATCGATCGGCACTAAAATTGGTTTCTTATCAGTTTATCAGCATATCATTAAATGTCCTCATATCGTTCATATTTAACTTCCGAGAGAAGTGTTCTCCTGAGGCGGTATTGTTAGAGAATGATGTGTGTGATTGAGAAATAACATGGAAGAAATCCAAGCCAGGTATCACTTCGTTAAAAACAAAAGCAATCGACGTTTGTGAAGAGCAGTCTGTAGCCGCCAGTATTGTATCAATCAATGTAACAGCCTGTGACACTGATGTCTATAAATCCTACCAATGGTAAGGCTGTAGAAACTTCAGATTGAGGAGCTTGGTCTATGGGTACAACACGACTGATACTTGACCTGATTCATTGAGGATATTCAGTTAATTATTACCACAGGGTTGATGATACGATTGGTTGTATGGACTTTCTGTGCCTTTCTCTCTAATTTCTCACCGTCTCATTATAAATAGAACCCTCGTATCTGAAAAACACGATTCAATTGATTGATATCAGTGGAAAATACTTCGGCTGCTTTCCAGGTTCGAGCAAAGTGTAGCATGCAATTGGACCATTTGATTATAAACAACGTTGATTTTTGTTACTGTATGTTTTGCAGTCGCTGCTTTGCAACATCTGCCATTAAAAAATGTGTATTCAATTAGCCCTATATGTGAATAAATAAAAAAAACAAGCATTGGAATATAGCATTTTCGTTTGGTTGTGTTGCTGTGTTACAACGGCATCCAACCACCAATCCATAAGTGAAATACCCTTGTTCAATGAGTATTGCCGTAAGGTGGGTGAGGTGGTACAGGGATTAATATCGGAACCCAACCGCCGATATATAAGTGAAACCCCCTTGTCCAATGAATATTGCCGTAAAGATGGGTGAGGATTTGAGGTTCCAGCCACGTTGATTTTTCTCCATTTTAACTATACTCCCCAAGTAACAAAATCACCGATAAATAAATAAAAGGCTAACTAAAGTTCAAGGGACTAATAAATTATTCTCGACAACTACGCGGAAGTTCCAACATCTTTTAGCCCTGCGTAATTCATTTGTATTAGACCTTAAACCGATGATAACGCCCTGGTCTTTTTAATACAACATATGGCGTTTTGGTTTGTACCTTAAGTTCATTAGGTTGATCTTGACAGCAAATGTGGGCTATTGCGAATTAATAATGATTGCGTGACACTGTGTCCGGGTTATTTATTACCTTAACACTTCCTGCAATGTGCTGTTTACCTTATTGCTCCCTGTTTTGTGTTCGGTCGTTATCCTTCATCTCTAAATTGCAGCTGACGTTGTCGTTTAAGTGAAATAAACTTAGATACGGAAGTTTATCTAATGAAATAAACAGTTGCTAGTGAATGTCCTGATATGGATCCGTGTATAATACTTAGTCGAACGTAAGCCAATTTGTAGTTGACACAATGGGTGAAGACCCCTTTCCAAAATAGCTTTGTCTATGTTTTTTTCACAAAGAATTAAGTTATACAGCCTGGTAGGAGGGAATATAACTGTTGTGTTGTGATTGCCCGTCAGGCTGCCATGTTATATGGCCTTTAGAGCTCCACCCAATGAGGAGGTGCATATCGGTCAGCTGACCACTTTCAAATGACATCGAAAGGAAGAAAGCTGACAGTCGAAAGCATGTCGAAAGCAAGCTACTAAAGCATTTTTTTTTTTTTTTCCATATCCTCTCAAGACGCATGTTACATTTAAAGGCCATTCAATATTGTAGGTTCTTGTATGGAAGGTCTTTGTCCATAGAGAAATTTAAATTTGCAACTCGATCATGAATAACTGGGCAATTCTATAGAAACAAGTGTTTGGTGGCTTATTAAATGATATATTGCATTACTCCCATCACACATTGCTGAACTGAACCAGAACTACACCATAGCACTGTGTAGTTGTGTCGAGCAAGTACCAACATTGTGAGCCGGTTTAGAACTGAAATAGATTATTTGGAACAGTCCCGGTTCCTTTTTCCGTTCCTTAAAAGGACTTTATAAAATTATAAAATTAACATATCTGCCGTAGTTTCGTATTTGAACAAACAAGTAAAAATACAATAATAGGTCAAACAACACATTAGTTCCAATTCGTCTATGGTATAAAAGAAACTAAGCGTAATGATGTGGTATGAATTGGTATTTCGGAAATATTCTACACATATTCATATGGGTCCTATCAGTTTACCGCCAGCCGCGGCTGAATTGTTTTCTTTGTTTGCTCATTTGCACGGTTTAACGTCGTAAATTTGATTTACATAACGACGAATTGTCCACTTTACAATGCTCCTCGCTTTAATATGGTCGAGAACCGGAGGGACACCTGGTTAAACCCACCGGATTGCCGGAGTCACATTATGGGAGTCACTCATATACCTGATGGTCGACAGACGGACTAGATCCCGTGAAGGGTACATCGAAGTAGGATTAGTAAGCGCACTCGCTAATCACTAAACCTCTGTCTCAGGCCCTGTTGTCGTGAGTTTGGTCGTAAATAATATTATATTCACAAGATAGGGTGGGCGGGATTTTTTTAACCAGAAATGTTAAAATATGCCCTTTAATCCACTGTAGACTCTTGTCAGGGTTCGATAAACGACATACTGAACTATCCCGAGGCACTAGGGATTCCTCATAATTGCTGTGAAATCACACCGGAAGTCACAGGACTACGGCTATTGCCATTATGAAAAATGTTTTGTCCATATCAAGTTATTAACCTGACCCGCAATGTATAGAGAGGGAACAATTAACATAGGTTTGCGTTCAGAATCATGAACCCCAAAATTACATTGAACTATTTTAAAGCCCAAAAGTAATGGGTGGTTTATTTATACGCTTACGGCGAAACAAGTCCCGATTTTGGTGCATACTCGATATCTTGTATTCATGTCAGCCGAGCCCTTACAGACAAATCCTGCCAGACAATTCATTGTCGAAAAGAACAGGCACCCACCCCCCCATCCCTCCCCCACACACACCACCCCCACCCCTCCCCCACACACACCACCCCAACATCCCACACACACACACCTTTCTCGCAATATGGAGCCACACACTCTCTCTGGTTAAACATTAGAAAACTTAAAGTGAATGATCTATAATACGTTATTTTATCTGTCAAACTGTAATTCACGTGTTATATTTCATGAGTCTACAATACTTTTGTATGTCTTCTAAAGAAGGCAGAAGGGGCGGAGTGTTGGGGAGTGGGGGGCTGGTAGTGACTTAACGATCAGGACGCTTAAGATTGTCTAGAAACTTAAGAGGGCTTTAAACATCCCAGACGTCCAATTGTCACATTGCACAAACTAGACAATGTTTGATGTTAGAAAAGACGGATTTATTTGCAATTAACTTCAAGAAAACATACGGTGTGAACTTGTATTGCGAGATAATAAAATTTGTTCCATGTTGCACTTTATCCTACGGCAAAATCATTATACACGTGGCAAAATATTAATAAATTTCAGCAGCTTTTCCAAAGGAATTGCCTTTTTGCTAAATAGTCACTGCACGCTTCTATGGTGGATGTGATGTGATGGATGTGAATCCCCATACGAACAAACAGTTTATGGACCATTCCGTGGGGATGTCAGGGGGGTGTTTCACCGTTTGTCTGTAAGGAAATCTCTTCACTGTGGTTTTTGACCTGGTTTTAGAATCCGAGAGAGGCCATCTCGCTCGATCGTCCTCACGATGAAAACCTCGCTCCTTGACTCCTTCGCTCCCTCGCGGTGCAGATATAAGCGCGATGGAGCGGGGCGAGATGGCCGCTCTCGGTTTTATACCTGGCGCAAGACCACTATTAATTTGCCATTAGCTTTCCTAAACTTTCGTTGGGAGAAAATGACATTCACATACCTTAATCGGTCCTTTTGGAGTTCCATGTTAAAATCTTGACAGGGGATGACAGATGAAATTTTGAGTTAGAAGCCCTAGAGTGTCAAAGAGGCTGTCAAGCTACCTTCAGAATGTAATCAACAGCCCAATCACCCCTCCATCAAATAAATACACCAAATCTGACCTATTTAGACTATGATATTACACTGAACAGAAAGCTCCACTGAATTACTTCACATCAATAACAAATACTCCAAACTTTCCAGGACCATAATAAAAAAAAAACAATACAAAACACATATTTAATTAAGAACTATATTCAAGGCTGAAAAAACGGACGTAGAATGTGTTTCGTGATGTTCTTTTCAATATCTGTGTTGGCATATCAAGTCCTAATAAAGACAACATCTTAAACCCAATAAAAGTTGCGAAATAGTGTTTAAAGCAGTAGCAGCGTATATTATAAACACGCGTATAATCACTTAAAACTCTACGTCAATACTTATTTAACATTAACTGAAGTTCTGACATAAATAATGCAAAGTAATGGCGCGCATAGTTCTAATGGCTTAGAACTGCATGCGCCATCAATATTATGTCCATCCCCATTCCACAAAACAGAGATACATATTGGTGGTCTTACGCCACCTGATGCTATCTGATCTAACGAGGCATCAAACAACTATGGAAGGCAATAGCGGTCATTTGGCTGTCTCGCCTTTTCAAACAGAGGACAAGACAGCGAGGTTATTTAATTTATACTTTAAACATTTCCAATTTTGTATCTTACGGGTAACTTATTATTTCATCTCAAAATTAGTTTATTCAGTGGAATTGAAATGATCTCCGATATCTGAGCGCTTTATAGGAAGCTGATCTTTTGTAATACATAGGGGTCTATAGGTCAGTAATAAAACCAGTGGCGAGCCAAGACGGATTTCAGTGATAAGTGATTAGCTTCTTGTAACCAATTTAATATATTTATCTATATCAATGGTCATTAAGTGCACAGGGAAACTATTGCAGAATCCAGCTTTTGTCGGAGTCAGAAAGAAGGTATAGTTTACTACTTTACCAAGTTCACAGAAACACGATGGCGAAATTGTAGCTTTGTTACATCTCTTTCGTGTACACACACACACGTACACCCAGCCGACTCCCTCCCATCCCATTTCCCTGTCTAAGTTTACCCTTCAAATCAAATCAAATCAAATAATCTTTATTTAAACTCGAATATTCCATAGGACAAACCCTTGCTGCATGCCGGCCCAATCAGCCTTATATTATAAAAATTAATATTATGTTTTTTGATGACATCCCCAATGTTTGCTTCTATAGATTGTTATAACGAATATAAAAGTTTTGCCCTAGTTAGTGTCCTGCCGACTTACACGAACACGGTAAAGCTTTTACTCAATACCTATTAATATACCAGCCTTTCTCAACCTCTGGCTAAAATGGGTTCTTCGCTATTGCGTCTGTTTGTAAACATTTGTCGTCATGGCAACAACGCACAGCCGATTGGTCACCGGAAATCTTTTTTTACGCAACAAATATGCGTTTTTCGTCGAAACTGGGTAAGCTGAAGAACAGAAACAGTTCACATGGACGTTATGTCACGTGGATAAAACTCAACGGTTCAATAAAAAAACTATATATAGAAGGTGATCGACTTACTCGATTTGTAAGGAATCCTTGATTTCTCATTGCCAATTCTATTACAAATGCACATATCCTCTATAGCACATAAATCTGTAATTCTTCTGGTAGTTTGTCTGTTTCTCAAAAAAAAAGACATCAGTTAGTTTGTCGTCCATTGTTACCCATCATTAATCATCAGAGGTATGGGAATCCTTTCTTTATATCCTCTGAGAAAAGTATGCCCGTTTCTCGAGGATTGCTAGCACAGGGTTCACTTTTAAACTTCAAACTAAAATCTTGTATAAGTTGTTTCTGGTCTAAATCTCCATACAGGCTTTGATTGGTCACCGACAAAGTTATTTTACAGACAGCCAACGAAACGGACACAGCCTTAGATATGACATGAACAACTACAGCATGGAGCGCCCTAAATGACTTGACCTACGTGTAATTTACCCTCCTCAGTTATTCTGTTGTTCCAATCCTCGAGACAGCCAGGGACATAAAAACAAAGAGTTTGTATAAAAAGGTCCGCTGATCAACTGGCTTTTATTAAGTGTGGTTTATATTGAAATTCAAATCTGATTGTAGGGGTAAAGGAACTCCAAAGGAGTATTTGTATTTTTTTTTTTCATAGTCGACTATAAGGTTTATGGGCTGGCTGTTTAAGGGAAGGTATGAAAGCAAAAAAATTTTATGAAGATCGTATTTCCGACTGGCCATTGGAAGATGCATATTTAGCTTTCCTCTTTTTTTTTTGCCAATGGTCACATATAATTTGAGTTATTTTTGGGATAACACTAATTCTTAGTTTTAGTCTAAAAAAATTTGCAGGCGGAGTCGTGAGACGCTCACTTGAACATCTTGTATTGCCTTGGTTACGGGGGGAAATTGTTTAAAATTTCAACAACTTTTACGTCATTATTTTTATCACCTTTTGCTATCATTCGATTATCTAACTGCCATTTAGGATTCATTATCAATGTCATTAGATTTTCAACATAACAACGAAATAAAAGTGTTGTCAATAATTTCTATGTATAGTAACTGTCTCGTTATGAAACCTGTAAACTCTCTCAAGTTTGAGCAGAAACGATAACCCTGAGCTCTCATTGGATGATTTATCGGTGAGTTACATGAATACTTTAATCCATTGGTAAGCGGCCATACAAAGTATTTGGTTCTGATAGAAACCTATCAAAGAAACTTGACTCCATTTTATGAATAAACTACGTCTATGGGGATGTTGGCTTCCTCTTTATAAAAAAATGAAATGAACCATTCAGCTGGATTGTTGGTAATATACGCTTGTATAATCAGGGTGCAGATAGATCATTGAAAAGTATCATAAACATCTTCATTGATTAATTTGTGAACAAAATGTTCCAAGCTTAATATGACGTGCAATCTCATTCGCTGAATATTAAAGCCAGCGCCGGATGTTGTTCAACCTCGTTTTGATCTCTGACAGATCGGCAGCCATTTCTGTTGAAATGAAGAAGGCGAAACCGTATTCTGACAAAACTAGGTTAATGACAGAAATATCAGGAAATGTAGTCCTCTAACGACTAAAGTATGCCAGCAAAACCCATTATCGCTTGAATGGCTTTCTGGCGGTGTCACAGGCACTAAAAGCTTTGTTGATGTCAGTCAAAATATGTCAATGCTAGAGAAAACCAACATGTATAAGTGTGTCCTGTAAGATATGGCGTCACTTTTAGTGTTATATGTTATGGTTATAGTCAGGTTAAGGCCTCGTTTAGCGTTAGATTAAGGTATTGGGTAAGTGTAAGGTTTAGTTTTAATATTAACCCCATCCTACCCCCAAATCACGTTTGGTATTACATGCCGTAGCCGCCGATCAAATGTCATGCTACTGTGGATGCGCTTATAGGAAGTATTTCATGGACACGCCATCTTGACTTTGTCGTTGTTTAGTGGACAATCAGACAGAAACCTCGCCAAAATACATCCTTGGAGCTCTGTAGTAACCGGTGTAACTCTTTTACATAGGCAAGCGTAGGGAGGAAGGTTCCTGTTGCCCTGGTGCTCTCATAGCCAAGGAGAGTTCTAAAATATAGATTATACTTCCTACCTCAAGAAATTGGCTCTCAAATACATGTACACCAGCGGCATGTTATTTTGACTCTTCTTTTATTTGCTGGTCTGTGGCATACGTTGTTCAAAATACTGACGGGAATTAATGCGCGATGGCCTGGTATAGCGTACGAGAGTTATCTTAGTCTCGTTAACAATAGAAATTCTCGCGATAATACGATTGAGCCAATGGGCAGCGAGTAGCACTTATGCTTGTGATGTCTTGGTTTTGTATCTTGTGATTGTCCCATATTGTCTTTTTTGTTGCCAGTTACATCGACGGTGGTTTCTTCAACCATTATGAACCCATGTCGTCTTATAAGTGGTATAACATTAGGTACGACGTTAAACCTCACTGAATCAAACAAATCATTTACACGGTTCTATAGAAAGCACGTCACCTGTGTTGTACATCGAAATGGACGGGTTGAACAAGACAAAGCCTTACCCTCTGAATGGCGGGGCGACCAGTAATGTTTGCATATTGCCACAGTTTTGTTCGGATGTTAGATGTCTTTACTTAGCACTGGAGATAAATTAATTTTCCAACATTATTGAAACACTTGTTGTTCTAGTGTCATTTTTTTGTTAGAGTACATCGCAGTCATATAAGAGAAATAACCGTAAGCACGGCGTAAAACACCAATCAATCAATCGGATGTTCGTGTGCTTTTGTTCAGGTGACCAAAAAAGCGTCCTCGTGGAAAGTGAATGGCTTGGCTAGTTTACTCAGATACAATACGAGGAGCCTCGTGGTGGTTGCTACTGGGATTGTTAGCCTGTTCACACATTACTGATAACGGAAACTTGTCATAAACATATAAACCAACACGTGAATACAGAGATAAGAGAAATCAAATCAAAAACAAACAAATTAATGTACCAATGCTGAGCGGGACAAAAGACGACAAACTATAAAATTATAAAAATAATTACATGTTATAGTCATTATAACATAAAATGATTTGATTTACCAATTAATGAAACACCTCCAGTTTTTGTTAATGGCATTTTCTCTCCTTAGAAAGTCCATGTTATATTAAAGCAGCATCGGATGAGCACTCGATTTCCAAAATAGTGAGCACTTCACGTTTTCTGTTTACGTTATAGTGTGGCGATTAAGCGTTGCTATACAGCGCCGTGGGCTCAAGGGGGGGGGGGGGGGGGGGGGGGGGGGGGGGGGGGGGGGGGGGG
>JARFOD010025908.1:0-10791 GCA_031763545.1 Mopalia muscosa
TTTATAACCTCTGAAATATACATCCATTCTTGTGCTGAACTGTTTTAAATTATCTCGTGTTTTGCATATCAATGGATGAATTGGGAGATAAAATTGATAAAAAGACACAGCATATCGCTTTTCAGAATTCCCTGATAAGAGTCCCACCCTTCTACCCCTCCCCTACTCTCCTGCTGGAATAGCCAAGAGTTTAAACTAAGTTGCAATTTTTTTTTTACTTCAAAGAATTTGCATGCCCGGATGGCTTGGGTTGTCAGTTCTCCGAAACAGTGATGCCCAGCCCATCACGTATATAGCGCTGTCTTTCGTTTTGTTCATGACAGACAAGGCATCATATGTCAATCATAATTTTGTTGTTGAATCACTGTTGTTGTATTTCAAACAGCATGTTATTGTATCATGTAACAGGAACTATCTGTAATAAGCGATCATTAAGCTTTCTGAGAGCTGTATTTATTTTATTTTCCTGTGTATCCAGTATTTATCATTAAGGTTAAAATGAAAGCAGAACTTTGCCAGCTAATGAAATGGGACAATCTGTTTTGAACTATATAATGTTACTATATTTTTTAACCAAGTGAAAACGACAGGGGGACACCCAAACTATTTGACCCCTGCCCTAAGTGACAAGGTCATCTTAACGTAAGCAACATTAATTTTCCATCACAGCCGTTTGAAAACAAAAATTCATACTTTAGAGGCACGTCGTCGTAGTCACCTAGTAGTGATTTTTAGAACTAATTGCGTTGTTCATAATATAGAGAGTTCAATTCTAGTTGAGGCAAACAACATTTTCTGTCTGTAGGTGTATAAGTATATAGTTTTATGTTCATACTATTATGCAATTGAGTAGTGTTAGTCAGTACTCACTGTACTTGGCTGATCTTCCATGAAGCCCTCTTTGACAAAACAAGATATACATGTAAGGAAGTAATGTTAAATACAGAATACAACAACAATAATAACTGTAGTGTATAAAACAAGGGGTAAGCATCTTTGGGTCTACCTCCAAATACCACGATACAGCTCAGTGAAAAAAAAAATCAAAAAAATGATTGAGTGGGGGTCAGGATTGACCTCACCTGTTTCATCATTCTGCTTGAGAATCAGTTATTAGATTTGTATTGAATAAATCTGTCTGTTATTGCATGCCTTCATCGTGTATTGCAGCAGATTTTCGGTAATCATCTGCCTGAAAAACTCTTTAAACAAGAATTCTAGTTCTTAAAATATTTCTGCAGTTTGGGTGTCATAATGTGCATTTAATACAATTCTTGCAGGAATTTCTGGTAGCTTGTAAATTCTGTTTAGCAATTGTTTACAACAGATTACCCAAAGGATTAGGCAGTAATCAATTTACAGTAAAATATATGGGTTGTAAAAAGACTTGTTAACAGCTTTGGGAACAAGTGTAACAGATATTAGACTTAATATAGTGTTACCCCATTATCTATTTGCTTAAGCTGTGATTGATTTGAGTGATAGATAAGGATTTAGCAAGTTGGGTCTGACAAGTATAAAGTAACTGATATAATAAACTGGGCCTGTAATCATAATGCTACTTAAGTATTTCTTAAAGTTAATTTTGAAGTTTCATTTTGGTACATGCACTGAACACTGTTTTGTGGAATTTTTTATGATCTCCTATGAAAGATTTTAAGGGATATTTAATTATTAAATTAAGTGAACTTTGTTATTTCACAATTTATTTTTTACAAAGGGAAATGGAAGGCTTCAATTTGGCTTTATATTACTTAACTTTAGGAAATGCTGAAGTATCTTTATAAATACAGGCCAAGAATGAACATGACTGGTAATTTTATTGACTTCCATCCCCGCATCATGGTACAAACGTTGTTGCAAACAAAATACATTTTTGGGGGGTTTAGTCTACTTGAAGATATAGGCTTTTGTATGTACTTGTTTTATGTTAATGTTTTCATTTGTGTACTGTAGCTAAGGACCATTCAGCTTATAAAATTGAGCATCTAATGAAAGTGTCATTAGTCTTCTGTAAATGTTAAGAGTTCTCAAATCAACAGGTTTCTATGGTAACTACCTGTCATAATTGGTACAGCTGAGAATCTATGACTGTGTAGTAGAGCTACTTATCTACAGGCAGGTGATTCGTACAGTGTCAGTTTTAATCCTAAGGAATGGAGTGAAAAGCATGGATATATCTGTATCTTCCAGCATGGTAAAATTGTAGTTTTTGTAAATTGCAAAGTGGATTCTCGTGTTTTTTATGAACATGAATACGGTAGTTGGTTTTATGTCTCAGGGAAACAAGAAGCCTGCCCATTCGTTTGTGAAGTCTGCCCATTCGTTTGTGAAGTCTTTTTATTGTGTCTTGTGATTGTACTGTCTTGTCATCAAGACTGACACAACTTAGTATGGTATCGAATCAAACAGAGTGAGTATGACAGACTGGTGGATGGTACAACCTCATCCTAATCACAATTGATTGATTGATGTGACACAAACACAATTGTTCTGTGTCTTGCATGTTTTGTCTTATTGCACCATGGTTTACACCCTGTGCAGTACAGATCTGCCTCGTCCTTGTTAAACCAGGTATATTGTGGTAGATTCCTTCACTAATTAGGCACACCTACAGTGAAATACCCTTAGGAAGAAAAGCATAGATCAGTGCTCCAAACCAAGCAGGCAAGCCTGTAAGCAATGGCTTTCAACTCTGAGAGCCTATTTGTACATTTTTGGAATCTTTAAAAATAGAGTGCAATTTTAAAATAGTGTTTACGGTCTGTTGTGTTTACGGCAATGTTTATATACATATATTAATTACTATTCTTTGCAGGTGTTAAGCCCTACTTACAAATCTAAAACGGATGACTTCAAGAAGCTTTTTAAAGATATACCTAACGATGAAAGGCTAATTGTTGGTAAGTAACCTATAAGTTCATGCCTACATTTACATGTACAGTTGAAGAAATTATTGATGGCACATCACAATGGGAGTGCTTACCTTTTGTCATACATTGATCATCACCTCCAACGGTTGTACACCTCACCTGTTTTAAATCTTGTTATATATTGATACCAGTGATAGGTGCTTTACAAACACATGCCCGATAGAAAGTATTCCCAAGCTAAAGCAAAGAGCATTTTTTTGTAACATTGTTTGTAGAGGACCATTGTGAAAACAGTTATTTAGCTGACAGAGTATATGTTACCTTATACAAGAAGACATGTAATACTCTAAGAAAAATATGGTGTGGAGGGTGGGGTTTTTTTTTCAACCATTGGACTGGCAGCCCTAATTTGAGTGAAATTTGGTGTTGAATCCCAACACCTTAAATTAGCAAATAATAACAATAGACTTTTTCTTAATTTCTAAAATATTTCTCTGTTACAGACTACTCCTGTGCTCTTCAGAAAGACATATTGGTTCATGGACGGATGTTTATAACACAGAACTGGTTATGTTTTTATGCTAATATATTTCGATGGGAGACAGTGGTAAGAATAAACACATTTTTTTTGTATTTTATAATATACTGATTTGTTGGATGATTTTAAGATTATACCAAATCTCTTACTGGTACACATATGCAATATTTTGTACACATTACATGTCCAAATCACACCTGGGCCCGATTCCACAAAGCATTTTTTGACTTAAGTCAAAATGCTCAGTTTGAGATTTTCACCAACTGTCATAATTTAGTTTTACAGTTATACTTTTAATTATGACTTACTATTTAATGCTTAAATATTAAATGTTTAAATAAAACGCTGAGAAATTTGAGGGCCTTTAAGCAATTTGACTTAAGTATAAAAATCCTAATCCTTAGCTCGTCAGTGGCCAAAAAAGACAAAACTCAATTTTTTCTAACAAAACTGAATATCAAATTTAAAAAAAAATAAATTTGCTGTTATTTTTCATCAGGGTTTGCCCGATGAAAAATTGTCTATGACAACCCCTGACAACAAAGTATTCTGAGATATTTTTTCTCTTCAGCATTTATTTAGTTTAAACTTATTTATTTTATTTAGTTGACCATTCCAATCAAAGAAATCACAGCAATTACTAAAGAGAAAACAGCAAGAGTTATCCCTAATGCCATCCAACTCACAACGCAAAAAGATAAATATTTCTTCACATCATTTGCTGCCAGGGATAAGACGTTTCTTATGCTCTTTCGGATATGGCAAAACGCTCTGTTGGATCAGGTAAGGACAGCTAAATTAAAAGATTGTTTCTTTATGTTAACATACCCAGTCAATATATTAATATATTTTTTATTGCACTGTACTTTAGGTTATTTCACTCATATGACAGTATGTGCCAGTCCAATGGCTTAAGTGAACCACTCTCCAGCCAGCAGTGGCAACATAGTACAATCCCAAGATGCCAAAAAAATAAACCTCAATACAACTGATTGACTTAAAGTTCCCATTTAGCTATGATGGTACCATTGTGCTAGTGTCGATAAATATTGCAATACACTTATAAAGCATAGTGTAAAATACCTGTCAATCAATGGTTACAGGAAGCTGTGGATTGAGATACCCAGTACATGTACTTTGAGTATTATATATGTCATGAATATTTGTATGATTGAAAGAAAAAAATTGTTGAATTAAAACGTATACATGTACAATAACGTGTAAACTATAACATAAAACTGTGTTTTTATACAGACCTCGAGTAAGCTTATAGAAAACAATGTAAAAGCCGTTAACTATTTTACTCTTACAACATTCATCAAGTTAACCTAGTCAATAAAATGACAGTGAGTATTGGCCTGCAGGTGTCAATTAGATAGGAGCAGAGCACATGTTTGACTTGTCCGTATTCAAGGCAGAAAATAGAACAGCCTTCAGTGATTGGTTAAGGTCAAAATTATTTTGCGGGATAGCCTTCTGTGATCGGCCGATACATATATCCCTTTATATTATGGGTGTTTGTCTGTGCAAACCAACACTAATTAACTATAGGACAGCCATGAAATGTGAAGTGTTACGTTGAAAAAGTAATCTTTCTTCTATGCAAAATGAAGACAATAATGATACACCCCATACAAATTGCTTTAAGGCTGGGGTTTGTCACATGTAATACATGTGCTAGTCCTGATAGTGG
Source organism: Mopalia muscosa (assembly GCA_031763545.1). Classification (NCBI taxonomy): domain Eukaryota; kingdom Metazoa; phylum Mollusca; class Polyplacophora; order Chitonida; family Mopaliidae; genus Mopalia; species Mopalia muscosa. The sequence goes on from JARFOD010025908.1 coordinate 5,105, forward strand.
GACAATCTGGGATCGTGTGTCAGGTATTGCAGTTGAACCCGTATCCTTCAGTAAGCTTATTACAACAAAGCACCTGTTACAGATGATTGGGGCCACCTGGAATCACACTGTCTACAGTATAAAACCCATGTGCTTATATATGCTGCTGATGAAAGAACTGAACAGTATTTATGCCTCTATAATGTATGATGTGTTTTTCTAGCTTTTAATGTCATTACAACAGGGGGAAAATGTGAAGATTAAAGCATAAATGGTCTGTTTGAAAGTAAATGTTCCTGCACAGCAGATAATAGTGAAGTGAATTGGTCTAGTACAATACAACTTATCATTAACTCTGAAGTACAATAGCACTTGAACATCTAATTGGCATTACACAGGGTTGACCTTTAACACTATTTGTTTATTCAGAAAACATGATGCCTTGTGTAAATTCTATTGACTGTTTACCATAACCATGTGGTGTCAGTAGCAGTATTTGTACTGTGTTAAATATATACGCTCTGTGTTAACAAACCTTTTAACTTTTGTTTGTCAATATACATGTGATCTACTCATTTTATATTCACCACTGGGTGTGTGCTTTTGACATATATTATAACTATGTTGGGAAATGACACATTTCACAAAAGGCAGGCCAAAAATGTCCTGCCTATACTTACGGAAAATGTATGTATTTTAATATACTAGCAAGGCTGTCTTTTGGAAGGAAATGAAGAAGTCTGAACTGGTAAAATAATTGGAAAGTAAATGTTGAGTAAATCACCATCATGTTAGTAAGATAGCTTGAGAATGGTGTGCAATGGTGTTAAATCATCAATCATGTATATGTATACATGTACTCTGAAGTCCACACTGACTCATTTGAGCAGCAACTGGCCTTATATCATCAGTACTCCAGAGTTGCCAAGGACTCAATTCGACACATGATGTGGGCTTTTTTAGCAAGTGCTCTGTTTGTCTCTGGCCCACTCAGTTGTCTCAGTTCCACTCATTTGTCTTTGGCCCACTCAACTGTCTCTCAGTTGTCTCTGACCTTCCCAGTTGTCTCTGGCCTACTCAGATGTTTCTGGCCCACTCAGATGTTTCTGGCCCACTCAGATGTTTCTGGCCCACTCAGATGTTTCTGGCCCACTCAGTTGTTTCTGGCCTACTCAGGGCTAAGGGTGGCTTGCAGCCGTGTCTTAGTGGTAGCATGTTCGCTTACTAAACTGAACCTGCTTCGATGTACCTTTCACGGGATCGAATCCCCATGTGAACCATCAGGTATATGAGCGAGCTACGTGTTGTGGCTCCGGCAATTGCAGGTTTTTTTAGGAGGTTTCCTCTCAGTTTTCCACCGTTATATGGCTAGGGGCAGTGTGAAGTGGCAATCCGTTGTCATATAAGTGAAATACCCTTTAGTGTTATGTTAAACCCCAATCGAACAAAATGATCAACTCTTAAATTTTGTGTCAGTTTTTCTTTTTGCATAGCAATTTCTGAACTTGTCATTGTTTGTTCACATGGGCCAAAACCATAAATGTGAGTTACATAAATGTGAATAGAAATGTAATGCAAATCAGACAGGTAGGCCTACATAGTACAATCTGTTCGTAGACTGAATGTGAAGTATTGTGGACGTTTTCCCACTATTTTGTACCACTAAACATGCACAAGAATAATTTATATCTTATTTAACAATGGTTGTGATTTTCTCGTTAATAGCCAATGCCTGCTAAAGAACTCTGGCATTGGGTACACTATTGCTATGGTGAAGAACTAGGCCTGACCTCCAGTGATGAGGATTATTTAACCCAACCCTCACCAGAGGATATTAAAGATAAACTGAGGGAGGAGTCCAGTACTGGAAAGGTATGCATAATGTGGTTGCAATTTTTTTTTTTTTTTTTTTAATTCTAGTGATTTTACCTGGAAAGATATGATTTCTCTAGACATTTGAACTGTATGGGACTTAAATTGCACTCAGTACTGCTACATTTCTCCACTTCTTAGTTGTGTTCAATATTGTACCTTGTTTTAGGAAAGTTTACCTGTTGGTACTCAACACTGTATTTTGTTTTAGGAAGCGATACCAAATTATACCTTGTTTTATGAAGGTGTGATTAGTTTTTTCAAAACTGTACCTTGTTTTAGGAAAGTATGCCTAATGGTTTTCAAAACTGTACCATGTTTTTATAGGAAGGCATGTCTAGTGGTTTTCAATACTTTACTGGTTTTTAGGAAGGCATGTCTAGTGGTTTTCAAACTGTACCCTGTTAAAGGAAAGTATGCATATACCGTACCTTCTTTTAGTAAATTATGCCAGTACTATAATGTGTTTTAGTGAGGTATGGCTAGTTGTTTTCAATACTGTACCTTCTTGTAGTAAAGTGTGCAACATGGTTTCCAATCCAGGCCACCGGTGGAGTGGTCTAGAGTGTACGCTCTAGTGTGTGTGTATGCTTCTGCTCCACATATCCCCTTCACCTCTGGGGTCGCGGGTTCGATTCCCGAGAACCATATGTGGGTTGTTATGCTAGCAACCAGCAGAAGGTCGTGGGTTTATTTACTACCCAGTTTTCCTCCCACAATAATGCTGGCCAATGATCTGTAATTGGGATTTAATCTGTTGATCTAACATCACATGAATAAATAAATAAATGAAAATAAATAAAAACTTTACCATGTTTTTGGAAAGTATGCCTAATGGATTTCAACATTGTATCTTGTTTTAGGAGGTTTGCACAGTGGTTTTCAATACTGTACTTACTTTAACTGAAGTATGTCCAGTGGTTTAGTATTGTATCTTGTTAAAGGAAGCTTTGCCTATTGGTTTTCAATAATGTGCCTTTTTTTCGGAAGGTTGGCTTAGTGGCTTTCAATCCTATACCTTATTTTAGGAAGGCATGTCTAGTGGTTTCTAATACTGTACTTTGTCTTAGGAAGATTTGCCTAGTAGTTTTTGATACTGTGCCTTGTTTAAGGAAAGTATGCCTTGTAGTTTTCAATACTGTACCTTGTTTTAGGAAGGTTTGCCTAGTGGTTTTCAATATCCAACCTTATAGTAGGAATGTGTGCCTTGTGGTTTTTAATTATACCTTGTTTTAGGAAAGTGTGAGTACTGGTTTTCAATAATTTACCTCGTTTTAGGATAGTTACGTATAATATATACCTTGTTCTAATGAAGATTATATGTTATTGTTTGTAGGATCTGGACACAGCTGATAACAGTCTAGTTAATGGGTATTACGATGAAGACTGTTCCCCTGCTATACCCTCGGAAACCCCAAGTGAGTCCCAACTGCCTATGGATTCAACTAGTGGGATACTTGGTGGAGAAGATCCCACAGATTTTGGGGACACCACAGATGAAAGTGATGGTATTGGTGAGTCTTAACAGTGAACCTTCAAACATTTCATTTCAGTATTGTATAGTATCACTCATCCGTCTCACAGTCCTGTCTACAACAGTAAAATAGAATCTCACTATAATTTCTTGATACAGTGATAAATGATTCCTCACACTTGTCTCTGTTATGTACGCCCTCGTAAGAAGAGTGGGTCATTTGGAAGGAGAGCTCGGGTGCCCCTGTGCTTCCTTCACACATTGTACTGGCACACTGTCATATGAGTGAAATAACCTAAAGTCAGTGTTAAACTCCAATCAATCAAACAAACAATCTTTGTATGGAGACAAAAAATTAACTAGCTTGAGTATGTCACTATAAATTCAAACCTTGACTTCATCAGATTTCATAAATTGCTTTATAAACTCTGTATGTGGTTAAATTATGGAGGTTTTGTTTTTGCTGCAATACTTAGCCACTCTTAAAGAAATACTCAATGTCCATGTTTAATTGCAGGGGAAGTTATATGTAAAACTAAGCCATTCTTAAAGAAATAATCAATGTCCATGTTTAATTGCAGGAGAAGTTATATGTAAAACTTAGCCATTCTATTATGGCTTAAAGAAATAATCAATGTCCATGTTTAATTGCAGGGGAAGTTATATGTAAAACTTAGCCATTCTTAAAGAAATACTCAATGTCCATGTTTGATTGCAGGGGAAGTTATATGTACAGGTCATGATCATTTTGAGAAGATGTACATGAATGAGATATTCAACATGTCAGTGGATAAAATCTTTGAGCTGCTCTTTACAGATAGTAACTTCTTCAGAGAATTTGTTCATGGCAACAAAACTTTCGGTAAAACCCTTTTAATTTACTAATTAATCTGTACTGCACGAGGCCTTTACATTTCTTGCATGTTGTGATAATACTCATACATTTTTGTTTAATATTAATTAAAATTTTTAGTTTGGTTAATGTTAGCAGGAACATAACTTTAATAATGACTCGAAATGAATTGCAATCCGATTATACTACCATTGTTCTTAATCTAGGGCAAAATTGCACCTGTATAAATAAAGGATGATTATTATTTTTCAATACATCCATTAATATATTATTATGAGGCATTTTTAAATTTTCATTATTCTTATGTATTAATTTTTATGTTTTGTTTCTTGAAAAAGTATATCATCAGTTTCAGTTTTAAATGTCATAATCGTGTAAGGCCAGACAGATAAAACTTTAATTTCCCTGCTGGTTAATTCTGACTCAATATTTTCTAAATGATAATGTATTATATTCATCTGTTACCTGCCCTTTGAATGTGTCCCATGTATTGTGTTATAGATTTACTACTCCCACCCTGGCAAGAGGAACTAGATGATGAGGGGAACAGACTTAGACATATCAGATACACATTGACATTAGGAGCAGCTTTTGGCCCTAAACATTCACCTTCAACTGAAAAACAGGTATAGGAGGCGTTCTTTTTATTGTTATGGCTGAAATTGCTGTGGTGTCTTTGATAATGGGGGTTGTTGGAGGGAACTTACTATTTCCCTGGTGCTCTCAGAACTAAGGGGCAACATGAAGCCAATCATTTAGTGGTGTCTATCTATAGAGTTGTGTGATTTTTCTGTCATTTTCATTACCAAGGATGTCAAGAGTGGTTTCCATCCACCATTAAGACCACATGCCATTGATGAGAGAAATAACCTTAAGTAGGGTTTGAAACCCAAATTCAACAAATAAACAAGTGTGCCTGTAGGGTTTGTGGTTCTTATGCCCTGGGGCTTCAGGAGGCTGATGTGTTGGTAGAGCCTCTGTCCCCTCTTGTATTATAACATGTTGTGGGTCCAGTGGTGCACAGTCAGCACTGAGAAGCCTAAATGGTCTCACGTTGTAGGCCTGCATTCTTCAGCACGGAGAATCCCACATGGCTTCACACTGTGGACCTGATGGTATTGTCACACACACACTAAGTCAGCACTGGGAAGCCCACATGGTCTCATACTGTAGCCCATATTGTATTGTCAAGTCTGCTAAATAAGCACTGGGAAGCCCACATGGTGTCACACTGTAGGCCTGATGGTATTGTCACACCCACTAAATAAGCACTAGGAGGCCCAGATGGTCTCATACTGTAGGCCTGTGTACCTTGGCTGGCACACTATTTAAAATTTAGTTCTATCCTGGTTGCCATACAAAGTCCTGTTTCTAGAATGGGGTCTTCAGTTCGTTGGCTACTGTCAGTTAGGTAAAAAACATTCGATAGCATTCCCAGGCCTTATTTTTTCACGCGAACGCTCGTTCAGGTTACGTGGAGGTTACGCAAACGAAAATTCACGCGAACGG
>JARFOD010025919.1:0-10791 GCA_031763545.1 Mopalia muscosa
GAGTTCAGCCACGTTCCGAGGGGGAGTAAAGCAACGTTTCAGGAGGGAGTACAGCCACGTTCCGAGAGGGAGTACAGCCACGTTCCGAGAGGGAGTAAAGCAACGTTCCGAGAGGGAGTATGGCTACGTTCCCGTGGGGGAGTACATCAATGTTGCGAGAAGGAGTCAATGTATTTCACTTTAATGACGACGGATGGTCCAATATATACTCTGGTATACTTAAATACGGTATAAAACTGGGTGGAAACCTAGTAACCCCCCCCCCCCCCCCCAAGTCAACATTATAATAATGGGGGATTCGTTGTGTCTGTATTGCGTCCTGTATTTGTCCTGTCTTGTCTTTGTTGCCAGTGGTGTCAATGGTGGTTTCCTTCAGCCATTGGGCATGTCATCATATAAGTGAATTACCCTTGAGTACGACATTAAACCCCAATCAAACAAACAATTCCACACTATTCATTAAATTTAATTGAAATAGGGTGTCTCAAAGGGCTACTTAGGGTGTCTCGAAGACACTGACTCACCCGTTACACACCCTTCCACATATTCTGAAATTTGGACGTAATAAAACAACACACAAACATTTCCAAATAGTATACTGTCAACAATTTAATCCAAAATGAAATAAATTGAGAGATTTTTATGCAAAGATGTATTGCTGAGTTGGATTGAGACTGAGAAGCGTAGAAACATTTTGTACCAACAGCTTGGGGAAACTTCTGCAGAAGATATCGGGGCTATGTTGTTATGGCACATCGCTCGCTAACGGGATGGCACTTGGACGGTTACGCCTCTGCTAGCGATCAATCAGCGGGGCCATGAATCTTACTAAACCCGGCTCTTTATTGAAACTTCATACAAAATGTAAGACGCCTGTCACTATATATTGATAGGTTATAAGAAAAAACCTTACCAGACTCGTGCGAGGTTCCTAAAGTTACTACAGCTGTGAATAAGAAATGTCCAGGCTGAATCACATTCGTTGTAAGAAATATTACTCCTTATGAATCAAGTAAGGTTTTTCTATAACAATAAACCTTATAACGAATATTGTGAAATAAAGTACTTTTATACTACTGATCATAAATGATGGAATATCTTGTCACAAAGTTATCGTTATAGCTAACATTAAAACCATCACCCATAAAATAGACATATATACCTTAACAAATACTGTTCAGCACACACGCAATCTGTATGCTATAATACCTGTTTACTATAGTATATGAATCCCATAATGTATTTGTCTGATTGTGGTTTAAAGTCGTACTTTAGGTTATTTCACTCACATGGCGGCACACCAGCAAAACAGCCGCTTAAAACGCTAAGTCAATACTTATTTAACGTTAACCGATCTACTGACAAAAATAATGCAAGGTAATGACACGCAAAGTTCTAATGACATAGCATGCGCCATCAATTTTAATTTCCATTCCATTTCCAAGCCAAAAGGGCCTATAATGTAGATCTTACTATTGCATATAACATAAATTACAATATTCCGATCCGTTTGTATCAACATAAAACCGTCAAACAGTCACAAATTTTGATTCGAAAATTGGACAATAATATCACAGACATCTGAAAACCTTTCAAAATATTTCTCATTCCAGCTCTTTTTCTTTCATCAGAATATTATTCTTTGGAAGCTGGGCCATAATATTTTTCTGTTTGGTATTTTAAGAGCAGCCTAAAGCCTCCATTGTCTCAAACCCTGTCATGGGGAAATATTGTGAGGACGTGACTGAGATCAAAGATAGTAACGATTCCCCAAAGACAGTTAAATGTTGTTTTAAATGAACATATCCCCCGGAGATACATCGAAAAGGTGAGATATACGGATCAAAATGAAGGACAGCCGTGTCTCCATATGATGATAATTAGTTTTCAAAAACTGAGCAAGCATAAGCAGCCTTCATTATATATTCTTTTCTTTCTCACGACAGCTGTTGGTGTTAGCTGTTAGGCCGACAGGCGCTCGCTATAAGAAATGGAACCACAACGTAACATGCAATGTTTAACACAGATATGAATACAGTAACTAAGAAACCGAGGGATATAATTTGAATTTAACATATTCCTATAAAGTCGTAATCGTCAGATTTGTTTCCTTTCAAGGTTATGTATATAATGATGCTGTAATATAGAAGCATGAAATGATATACAGTCCGCAAAAGCAAATTTTAACACGATCAAGTTGCTTTAAATTTGTAAAATATATCCATATAAACGGCCAGTCCGGATGTAAATGCTAAACGTTAACTTGAAGTTACACGGATCAGGGTGTATGTAATGACTAGCAATATGGTGGAATTGCACACACTTTGTTGGCTCATTAATGCTTAGTCTGACAAAACTGACTACCCTGACTTGAGGATTCCCCATTGACAAATATGGAAAAGAAATGCAAACAGTATCAACAAAGAAAGAAATTTAGTCAAGATTGAGTGAAGTTTCTTCTCATAGACCCACAGAGCAAGGTCAACAAAGACAGCGCCAAGTTGCCATGGGATTGGGAACCGTTCCTGCGTCCTATAACTTATTTGATCTATGAGATGAAACCGAGAGTAAACACAATGTCAGCATTTTATCTAAGAGACGAAACCGAAAGTAAACACAGTACAGCAATGTCGGTATTTATTTGCACATTGTTAGGAACACTCCATCTTTATATCGGAATCAGGCAAAATTGCTCTATAGGGGTGTAGTTCTAGTTCGCATAAACATATTTTTATATGGCAATGATATAAATAAATCTCAAATGCTATTAAATAAATTTTAAAATGATTATCCAAGTTGAGCTTCATTACAATAAAATGTCTCGACTATAATCCATGGTATACATTTTTTTTCTCAAATATCCTAATTATTTTTTTAATAACAAAATATTAATGACAAACAACTCTAATCACGCCCTGTTTAGAACACTGTAGTAATTATATTCGAGACACAATATACCTCCATCTAGTCACTTAGCTTTAATTCTCTTGAACGCAAAATACATTAACATGAAAATTGGAGAAAGGGAGATCACTATGTAAGTTATGATCTGGTCACGCAGAATTTCCATATGGTTCCTTTTCATTTTCCAGACACCTGGCCGGTTACAGGCCTGTGCTGATGGGGAGAACGGAACAAATGGGATCTCCCGGTGGTTATTCAAATACACACACCTGAGCCACTGGATAGGTAAAGGCCGATCTGGTTAAGTCCGATTACTTTTGTCGAATCGACAAAACACTCTCTGGCCTACCGGTAAGACAAAATGACAAATTAGCAATACTGTCTTTATTTAGCGTTGGAGGAAAATTACCTTTCCAACGTGATGACAACGCTTCATATCTTTGTTGTGCTTGTATCAATCATTCTTGGACCACACCGCCGTCAAAATAAATGAAATACCCTTCAGCGCGGTATAAAACAACAATGAACGAAAACGTTCAGTAAGTGATAAGATAACATTCAATTTGTGACACGAAAATGGGGAAGCTGGAATGTCGCACATCTAGATCAGAACAGATCACAACCTGCCCATTATCGAATTTTATATTTAGCTTATTTTAGTTACGAAACTGATTCCTGATCATCTCAGCCATACACTGAATATATCATTATATTATCTAGACGTGAAAGATCATTTATTCATTCAGCTCGACTGAGCTTGTGTTTAGCGTTGGTGCAAGACTAATTCACTAATCTGAAGGCTGCATTGCAGATGTTTTATTGCAAACGTAGAGAAAACCTCGTAAAACTGCTCTGTCATGTCCCCAGTCGCCTGAAATTTTCCCTTTTATTATATCCAGTGAAGGCCTCTTGTGAGCAATACAATGTACAGAAGTGTGTTGAGTAATCCAATGTGCCTGGAACTGAAGCGGCACATCCCCGCCACAGGTACAACCCGAATGACAAGCGGATGTAATTGACCATGGGAACGGCAAAACTCTATACGGTTACCACAGGGGATATTTGTATTTTACAAAACGCCAACTCTAACATGAAGCTTGTTAAGTACGACCTAGGAATAAATACATACATATTGTTTTACCGCCAAACATTAATGTATCTTTCGTAAAACGTCATAAAATGAATCTATTTAAGAAAACGTGATTATGGACCCGCCCATAATATGCATGTGTATGTATATAACGGACCTTTTCAATCACAAAACATATTTCACGATTCTTACTTAAAAAATGGTCATAAACGACATTCGTATTTATGTGTTTGTTTATTTATTGTCAACACAATTTGATCACAATCACAGATCTTTGGTCAACATTTCAAATATCTTGTTCGCTCACTATTTATCAAATATTTTTAGCACTATAAACATGGTCTTTACGTTCTCTCGAGATGTCTGAAAGATATTCATTCAAGTCGAGATTATGGTGTTTAACGCCATTTTTGTAATTATTTGCCGGAAGCATTTTAAGCTATGTTCAGTGCTACCATAGAAGACAAACCTTACATAAAAGGGTCGTTAGTATAAGAAATACACAAAATACTTGGCAACAAGAGCTCGCCTGTTCCGCCAATGAAACGGAATGCATTCCTTTTGCCTTAAAGGTAAATATGCAAAATGATTTAATATCTATGCATAAAGCCCGTTAAGAGTAATTAATATGTATGTATTAATTAGCTGAACTGATAATGACCGTCTCCCCCATTATGAAGTTATGGTGTTTAACTCAAATTTAATTAAGAGGCTTGTTAAAATAATTAATACGTATATAATTAGCTGTAGACTACATCCCACTCGTCTCATAATGTTGAACATTCAACCAAAATTTTAGGACAAACGAGCTATTCAATTGGGAGATATGGGTTTAACGGCAATTTAATTGAAAAGTTTGTTAAAGTAATTAATATGCATACAATTAGCTTACCAGATAGTATCCATCTCCTCTCATGTTGTGTGACATTTACTCAAAATTTTAGCTGTGGAATATTTTACCAAAATTTTAGGAAAATCGGGCTATTTAATTTGGTGTTATGGTGTTTAACGCAAATTTAATTGAAAATCTCGTTAAAATAAATAATAGGCATATAATTAGCTGAACAGACAATATACCTCTTCTCTGGTGTTCTGAACAGACAATACCCCTCTCCTCTAATTTTGTGGAACATTTAACCAAAATTTAATTAAAAAGCTCGTTAAAATTATTAATAGGCATATAATTAGCTGAACAGACAATATACCTCTCCTCTCGTGTTGTGGAACATCTACCCAAAGTTTAAGAAAAATCGGGCTATTCAATATGGATATCACCTGATAAGCATAATTATTATTCTGAGAATTCCATATAATTTTAATCATGTCTTCCTTTCCGGTCAGGCAAACTGTGTATAAAGTTATAGAAAAATTCTCTCAGTACATATCATTATAGATGCCTTTACATGGCGGACGCCGACGCCAGGGCTATGACATAAGCTCTCCTTACTTCGTACAGGCGAGCTAAAAAAAATAAGCTGAGCAAACGGATGAGAATTGTACGTGTGTCAGTCCAGTGTCAATACACAAACTGGCTGTACATTCAAGGTATTATTGTAATCAAAGAATAAGATTAATGACCGTGAATCAACACGGAAGATATCAGTCTGAAAAAGTGTGGACATAATTCCTACACTAACGTCTGTCTGTAAAGTGTTCTTATTGATTACGATAAGAATGGCTTACCATGTACCGGCACGTATAAGTTCAGGTTAAGACAGTCCTCCTTCTGGTTCCGACTGTATTCGATGAATTTCGATCTTTCTTCTGCCAGAGCCAATGGTAATTGTTTTTCAAGTTCCACCTCGTCCAGTACTTTCTGAGGACAAGCCGGTTTTTGCGTGATAGCCACACGGATCCCGTCCCAACTTTCCGTTGGGCCAGTAGGTGGCATGAATCGCTGCATTAAAGAACCGTATTGTATGCCCTGATACACTTCCACTGACTGTAGGCTGGGGTCATGGAACTCCCAAAGCATTCCACGAATTCGCCCGTATTTCGTGTCCACAACACGCTGACTTAAATGCTTAACACGAACACTGAGATAAGGCGGGCAAAAGAATAGAGTAATCCAAAGGAGACTTGATCCTAGCGTTTTTACAGAACGACACATTTTTCCAGAGAACAGGTTGTTAAATGTCTATTCTAATGGCACTGTAAGACTTATTGCTTTTCACTACTGCTAATCTGCTTGCTTTTAACATGCGGAATAAAACTCTCATCGCGAGAGCATTGTGTTGGCCGGCTTAAGGTTTCCTGGCCTCAGAGCTGGCTTGTCTTTGGCAGACAGCTGCAGCTCACACATGGCCCGCTGGTATAATAGCTGTGTTGTTAGCGATCGGAAGGAGTTAGCCGGACTGTGGACTCTAAAGCCGCCTAGGCTGAACAAGTACCTCGTGTTGGACGTAGCGGCTTCCAGCCTCACTCCAGCGCATCGGCAGTGAAACTGAGTTAGAATTCTGGTCGAGTATTTCCTTCCCTGATCGATTTTATATACTAATTACGTCTGTAAGCCATTGTTTTATCTGGAGGGTGCAGTAATTACTAGCGTGTCGCACGAAACACGGTCGTTTCTATAGGTTAGAGTGGATAGCTGTTCTCGAGGATCGGGTCGCTTCAAGAGATCGATGCCATCTCACAGTGTCAATGGCATAACAGCGACACGTTCTCTCCATCGTTACATTTGGTGGCAGTAAAACAGACTTACACGCCACCTACCCCCGGCGCTACATGCCCCTCGGGAAATGCAACTTGTGTGTAAACAGCCCGTACTAATGAGGGAGTTGTTGATATTGCCTAGGGCTTAGCGCCACTGGCCGGTACTTTTGTTTTCACTAAAGATTGGATCAGAATATCGATGTAGAACCGCTTCAGATTCCACCTACTTGTGTCATAATATCCCCGTCGAGATCACCCAATAATTTCCCCACGGTGCGATTGGAGGAGAAAATTAAATTCTCAAAGACAACCATCAAGATACGGCGAAGAACATAAAAGCTCGACACCAAGGTTAAATATGCTATTTTTATATGAAGTAGCCACAAGAAATAAGCAAAAAACTCTAATAGTTCAGCCGAATTATAATATGGTAATTCATTTTCCATGGACATTAGTATTGATTCCATGAAAATCGAATATTCCAAAATATCTGTTTTCGTTGTGTAGGGCTTATATGGAAGGGTACTATGAGCTTAACCACACCGAGATAAAACGCATGAGCTGTCTGCAATGGGGAGAACAAAACAAGCTTTTTTGTATATTTGTAACTGAAGAACTTGTCATAGATATAATCATACTCGTGTGTTGACACATATCGGTGACCATTAAACTATGTAGCTTCATATAGACCGGAAATGGTTCCGTGAAATTATAGAATTGGTACCGGAAAAGTATAGAAATGATACTTGGAAATGATGGAAGTCATACCGAAAATTATATAGATAATGCCGGAAATTATAACAATGATGCCAGCAATTATAGAAATGAGAACGGAAAATTATTGAAATGGCTCCAAGAAATTATAGAAATTATACCGGAAAATGATTTACATGATGCTTGGGTTATAACAATGATGCCGGGAAATAATAAAAATGAAAACCGGAAGTTATAGAAATAGAACCGGGATATGATAGAAATTGTTTAATAAAATTATATAGATGATGTCCGAAATTATAACAATACTGACGGGAAGTGAAAGAAATGAAATTTTGCCGGAAAATTATAAAAATAGTACCAGGAAATTATCGAAAAGGTGCAAGGAAATTATACGGAAAATTATAGTCATGATACCGGATAATAAAATAAACAAAACCCGTGGAATTATAGAAACGATAAATGTCCGTTTTCATTAGAACAAGTATAATACAGACTGGTAATAGTAACACAATTTCTAACCAGCTTGGCTTTACTAAACAGTTTCGTCGTGAAATACCCTTGAGTACGACGTTAAACACCATTCAAACAATCAAACAAATCAAACATACTTGCAGATTGACAGGAAACAAAAATGAAATACGTCTACCAGCAGTAATTGGGTTTGCAAATAAAAAGCACGCTTAACTGTAACAGTAATAAGTCTAACAAATAGTCCGGGGCTATTTGATACACTTTGTCCATAGATAAATAAAAAAGGCACTTCAACAACTGATCAGAGAAATAGAAACTAACGAATGTTGGTAGGCTAGTAATTCTTGGGATAAAAACAATTCTGTGCCGTGCTTTATGGTAACTCCATAACGATCTGGTCTGCGTATGGAAAACATCTCGTAGCGACCTCTAGTGCCGGTCGCGGATCTATATCTCCCTTGCATGAGAGGTGCCAATGTACTCCAGTTAGAGACGTATTATGACTGAGTTGAATAGGACTAGATTAAGAAGAGGGGAATCTGGTCGATATGCTGATTGAAGTGGAGAAAGAAACACAGACGGGTGGCCTGATCAACCTCGTTCCCACACAATTCAATTGAGATTAATGCATTTATTTGTAAACTACTCCAACACTTGGACCTTCGATAATATTTTAAGTGCCAGTAACTACGTTCATCAACTGCTGTTACTAGGACATTTTTTGTAGACGGCAGTAAAAGTTTCCTTTGTTTGTATATTTGATTGGGGTATAACGTGGTGCTCAAGGGTATTTCAGTTACATAACGACGACGGATTGTCCACTTCACACTGTTCCTTGCCTAATTACGATGGAAAACCAGGAGGAAACCTCGTATTAACCACCCTGCGATTGTCGAAGCCCGGCACATCGTATGACACTCATATATATGATGGTCGAGAACTCGAAAAACGGACTCGATCCCGTGAATGGTATATGGAAGAAGGATTAGTAAGCGCACACGCTAACTACTATAAGCCAAGGCCGCCGACCATGCATACACATACTAGTAAATTTTGATAGATACATAGTTACGGTTCGAACCCTCAAGGGATAGCGCCTACAAGACCACTCATTGTAGTTCCACATATTTCAAGTGACTGTCGTATTGAATCAAAGTAACAAATGGAAGCATTATATATAAAGACTTGTCAGTAACTTTGGGGGGTAAGTTGTTATGAATACGGAGCTCCTTTTTAAATCGAGACATTTTCCATGTGGTATTAATAACACTAAGATTTCGTTATTAAATAATGAATACACACAACTTTACAATTTAAACTAGCCTAGGATATTTATTGCAACTTGTTCTGTAAAAGTTAGGCTCACCAACAGTTCACCGTTATATTTTTTAATGCAATTTCGTGCGGTGGATATAATTATTCCTACTGAAGTAGCTAGAGGTTTCGAGAATGGGGCCCACTGATGGCCTTCATAGGGCCCTTCATTTTTGCCGTGGGGCCTAAAAAATTCTCGAGGCGTCCATGGTTGTCTCTATAACAAGTGATAAGGAATAGCTAAATTGGCTATTGTTTTAAATTTAGATTTAGGGAATACGTTAAGACATGTCATGTAACGATGGAGTTTAATGCCGTATACTCAACGGTATTTCACTAAAATGACGATGGATTGTCCTCTTCTCATTGCTCCTTGCCTAATTGGAAAACCGGCAGGAAACCTCGTAAAAACCACCCTCGCGATTGTCGGAGCCCCATCATGTGACTCCCTCATATACCTGATGGTCAGCAGACGTTTTCGATCCCATGAACGGTAAATGGAATTGGGATTAGTATGCGCACACGCTACCACTTTACCAAGGCCGCGGGCTACCAAATATATGTGCTTGGAACAAAAATAATAGTGTCATTTAACTGGCGACTTCATTCTAGTGAATTATTTGCGACAAAGACTGGGCTGAGTTTGATGCTAAGACTACATGGGAAGAAAAACGTAACCTATATATAGCATTTCAACAAGAACATAATACTAGATCTTGAGATATAATAATCATTATACAGTTGTACTGTGGGCTCAAAGAAATATGTTATATATATCCGAAACCACGATTTGGATAAAAATGAGGTTGATGTTTCCATTTGTCTTATAAAATCAGACATAGAAGACAGAACTTTAGCGAGGATTTTAATTTCTACTGGGGTTGTCGCCGTGGCTCAGTGGTAGCGCTTCCTAAACTGAACTTGCTTCGATTTACCGTTCACGGGATCAAGTCTGTCTGTCGACCATCAGGAATATGAGCGAGTCACATGTTGTGGCTCCAGCAATCGCTGGGTGGTTTTTACGAGGTGTCCTCCCGGTTTTCCACCGCAATAAGGCTGTGTACAGTGTGACGTGGAAAATCCGTCGTCATATAAGCGGAATACTCTTGAGTACGACGTTAAACAACAAACAAACAAACTGGGGTTGTCTACTTATGCGTATAACAAATATCTAAAAATTTGGTTGAAAGGTCAAATATGACCCAAAATTGGAAAGAATCCCATCTGCCGTTGGACCCGCGATACACACAAAAAGAATGAGATATAAACGGAGATTGTTCAATCAAAAGCACGAATGAAAATTTATACAAACCGTAAATATGTACGAACACGGCACATGCATATAACAGGTAACTCGGAGTTACCCAAAGTCTCGGGTTACACGCAACAGAGAAATATTTCTAAAAAGTTATTATATTGAAACACGAATGTTGATTAATTAAAACCGATTGATCATCTCATATTCTAGATGAAATCCCAAAGACAAGTTTTTAGATATATCTTAAAATCGAGCTGTTGTGGATAACCTAGGGCGACTCGATTGTTTGTTTGTTTGATTGGTGTTTAATGTCGTACTCAAGGGTATTACACTTATATGACGACGGACACAAATATAGAACATCTCAAACAAATCTGCTTCC
>JARFOD010025930.1:0-10790 GCA_031763545.1 Mopalia muscosa
TGTTTCACCTATATAGTTGTCTCCACAGTCACACTGAACCTGATATATGACACCTTTCGGTTGGCTATGATTTGATGAAGTATTTTTACCGTTAGCATGTAACAGAGTCTTTAAATTGATACTTGTTGCGAAACTTGTCTCTATACCACATTTTACTTTTAGTAACCTTGCTATCTGATGGCTTGGGGGTCCATGTATTAAATCCAATGTTAATCAAAAATTGTCATTGACTTGATAACAGTATAAGAAACAACACTGAAACGTCATCCTAATAAACCCAGAAGTTGTTAATCCATAATAAGTGTTCCTGTGTTAAAAATGTCTTAAGCTATTAAAAAACTGACATGACATTATATGAAGGAAATAAGGAAATGAAGTATGGTGTTAAACCCTTATCAAACAAACAAACGAAATTTGGAGCCAGGACAACAAACAATAGGGCAGGCAGTCTGCAGTCAGCCCTTTTGAGGAAAAACTGCAGACTATATCCATATACAATACATGTAGCACATGTAGATCATTTTTAACAGTATTTTTGTTGTTTTGGGATAACACTTTTCTTAGTTTGAACAGATTCTAGTTCAGAAAATCTTGCAGACTGAGACTCGTCTGGGATTCAAACCCCAAGACCCTCAGAGTTAGGAACCAAATTGCCAGCAATAAATGCCAGTCCCCTAGACCACTCTGCAACCTGGCCTGGAGTCTTAGACTAGGTGGCGGAGTGGTCTAGCTGACTGACATGTACTGCTTGCGATTCAATGCCTAACTCTGAGGGACATGGGTTTGGTTTCCAGACGGATTTCAACCTAAATGATTTTTTGAACTAGAATCTGTTCAAACTAATCAAATGTTATCCCAAAATAACGCAATATATTGTTAATATAACGTTATACTCTTTTGCCTAGTACAACTGTTTTGCATATTGCCATAGCCCAGTTCCATGTGCCGCAGCATCGTCAGCATGCGCCACTGCCTTCAACAGTCAACCAGTTCATTGTTACAACGTAATTATATAAAAATGCTGTTCATAACTTGCTGCATGTTTTCAGATTGTTATTAAGTTATGTATACCATGGAGAATAATCTATCAGGGTATGTGCTGCTTCTGTAGAATATCTATGGTTGTTGTTGAGATTCGAGGAAAAGACTTCCAAACCACAGATGTAAAATGGCTAGCCACATGTGTTGGTCACAGCTTCCTACTTATAAATTCACATGGATGTTTGATGTAATGCTCTATTTGTTATGATTATCGTTTTTAACCTCAGTATCTGATTTTCATCTGCATATATATAATGTATTTGTCTATATATCTAGAGGCCTTACATTTTCGCGCTAACACTGTTTCTGTCCACAGACAGATCTATAATTTGAACCATTGAAACAAAGAAAGGCTGTTGTGCCTCATAGATTGAGGCATTGATATTTCAGCCAATGAAAAATAAAATTGAAAAAGGAATTCTCTGAAGCACATTGGTCAAAAACAGAAATATGAATTTTAAGCCAATGAAAAACAAAAAAGTAGAAAGGAATTTTCTGAAGGGTGATGTGTCAGAAATGAAAATGTGGATTAGCCAATGAAACACAAACTGTTCTCTCTGCGGTCAGCGCTACAGCTGTATTGACCTACAGAGGCACTGGCTTTATATAGTTTGACAATATAATGAATGAAACGTGTATTCATTGTCCTATATATTTTCCCCGTCATTGACATCTAGATATATTTCTTTTTCTTATCTTTACAAATAACGATGGCACTATTAAACATGATTACTTTCCTCAATAAATATAAATCTCTTTTTTAATTACCAATGAACTATTAAAAAGACAAAAATCAACTGTTTGTATCTTTGTCGCAAGTTTTTAGATTGTTGAGCACCAAGAAGCTATGACCTACTTCAGTATGAAGCTAATATATATAGGCAGTAAGGCTGAACAAATGGCACGTTACCAATCATGTGAATGATGCATCGCCTAACAGAGTTTTTGCATTACCGAACAATCAATTAGAACCGGTGCAATTGAAGATCATTTAACCTAGAAAGAAACAATTTTTGAGCTGTGAATGTGAAGACTTAAAATAGAATCTAATGACTTTGCTACGCATTGGAAACTTTGAAATATGCCATGTGTCATCTTCATATATGTACTTCTTAGCCCAAAAATTTTGAAATTTATTTGAGCATTGTACAGTCGTTGAACCTTTGCGACTTTGGCTCAAAGGACACATTTAATACCCTTATTTTGTTGACATATTCCAGAGAGAAAACATGGCACCTGGGATATGTGATTTTAATGATGATTGAAATAGCCTTAAACACATGTACATGTATAGTAATACTATACATCGAGGTAGACATCATTATGATCTTGTTTGTTTGGTTTAATTTTCTATTGGCTTTATGATGAACATCTGCAATCAATCTGTTAATTTGTCTGGCATGATGGCTACATTTACAACTAATTATTATAAATCTGGAAAAGTCAATACGCATTACCTGACTAGTATAGCTTTAATAGTCTCATGTACAGGTTCATATCATATAAAGGTAACAGCTATTATCTACCTAGCAGTACATAGATAAATGATATGTATGCAGTCATACCAATTAAGATGCCGTAGGCGGTTGGGCGGGAGCTTCCTGTATACAGTATAATCAGGTTGCTCTGGGAGGCAATCTGTTTTGGGATGTCTTTGTTTCATGCCTTTTGTGATTTTCTTTTCTTAGTTGCCAATAGTATCCGGGGTTGTTTAGATGTACTTCATCCATTGGGCTGGCAAGCTGTCTTGTGTGTGAAAAAAGTACAGCATTCAACCCTAATCAAACAAACAAATCAGTTATTATATTATTTATATGATTCTACATGTACAGTTCTTCCACACAACATATACCATTTATGTACAATTCCTCTGCACCATTAATGACTTAGACCCTTCTGCTGTCATATGTGTGAGATAACATTAAAGGGAAAGACAACTCATTTTCAACCATTTTTTATTGCATAAGCTTATTTTCAAAGACAACCATCTGTATTGTACTTGCAATCAAATTAGCATAGCCATTAATTTGTTAATTTAAAAAGCTGAACTGACGTCATTGTTTTTAAACGTGGTAGTTATATCATCTAGTTGGGGCTGCCCCCTATTGTCTGCACTGGTGGTTGCTTTCATATGAAGCCGTGAGTGAGGGTTCCATCCCCAGACCAAACAACAACAACCAACAACCACTTGTACATGTACATATCAACCTGGTACTAAAAACCGAATCTTTTAAAACCACATGTCAGCTGAAAACATGATTTACATATGACCATTCAGCTTGGATGATCAAGCTTGTGTATATGCCATGTTGTTACAGATGCCTTCCAATGCATCTATAAACATCTATATAACAGACACAGGTTCGAAACCCGGTGGAGGCAAGCAAATTTTCTCTCTTCATTTATGTCAAATATATAACAGACACACTGGTGACCAACAGTCCCACATGTTAAATTAACTAATTAATGGCTATGCCTGCTTGAATGCAAATGTAATACAGATGTTTGTCTTTGAAAATATTCAATAAAAATAATGAGTTTAGGTTGAAAATCAGTTGACTCTTACTCTAAGTACTTGGTTTTAAGCCCCAATCAAATAAATCCTTGCATGAGGCAACTAAATTGTTTGTTTGATTGGGGTTTAACGTCGTACTCAAGGATATTTCACTTATATGACGACGTGCCAGCCCAATGGATGAAGGAAACCACCCTCGACATCGCTGGCAACAAACAAAGACAGTTCGGGACAAATACAGGACAACAACAACAGGAAGCAATACAGACACCACAAACAGATCGGCTTCCTGTTCCCCTTTAGCTTTGAGAGCACCAGGGCAGCATGAAGCTCCCTCCAACCGCCTGCGAGGCAACTAGAAGAATGCTAAAGGGTATAAGCTTATAACTCAAGTTTCTCTCCTTTATTTTTATTTAAAGGATAGATAACTTTGTTTAATGTTGAGTATGGATATGTTGTAAACTTATGGCCCATTAATCAAAGGAAAGTATTCGGCTACATGTAATTTTATTTGCTGGCCAGACTGTTGATAATGGTGTGGGTTAATCAATAGCTATCTCTTCCTTTAAATAAAAAGTTAAACTGAAAATAACTACACCCTTCTTTGTTCATTGGTTAGCTTGTCAGGCAACTGATCCTCCTACTCTGTACTTCCAGTTCTCCTCCTGAAAGTGAGCGAGTCGATGATGAGGTGACTTGGTTTTCTACTGTATTTATGCAAGAAGCTAGAATTGTCGGCATATAAGTAAAATTCCCTTCAGTACTTACTTAACCTCAATAAAACTGAAAGTAAAAATCTTGGGGTCTCTTTGTTGCCTTGTTCATGGGTGCATTGTATCATTTTTCAGAGTATTTAACTTTTTTGATGACAGATTGTCCTCTTACTCTTGCCTTACTGCATTGTTAATACTAATACAACAAAAAACAAAAACACAAAAAAAAGAAACAATTTCAGGAAATCCAGAGATGGCAAAAACCATGTCATGTGACTGACAGTCAACTAAGGTTTCTAAACGTACATGTTAGGTACAAGTACCTTTATAGGTCAACTGTGAGGCTTGAACCTATAAAATACATCAGCAGGGATCAACAGTTCAAAATCATAACCTCTGCCACAGCTGCAGGCCCTACTGCTGTCTTCCCCTGACTTTCAGGTCATGGTAATTTGGTGGACTTTACCACCTGTTGCCATTGACATAAAAGCCAAATGGTGTTTTTTAAACCTTTAGAACATTGGTAGCCCCATTTAAAAAAAAAAAATTAATAAAAATATTAATAATTTTTTTTTTCTGACCACAGGAGATCCTTCACCCAGATTCCCCAACCCCAAAGACAACTGAGCGATGTGAGTCTCGATTGTCTCTGATGTCGGCCGGATTGGATATCTGTCGTATTTGTCACTGCGAGAGTGAGGTGGATGCACCGCTCTTGAGCCCATGTCTCTGTTCAGGCAGCATGAAATATGTCCATCAGGCATGCCTACAGAAATGGATCAAAAGCTCAGAGAACAAAGCCTGCGAGCTCTGCAAATACGACTTTGTGATGAGCACAAAAGTAAAGCCTATAAAAGAGGTGAGTTTTATTGTCATTAGAGATCTCTGTATTATAAAAATAGTATAATAATGCTAGAAGCAGCAGCCACCGATGACTCATTTTTGGAGTGCATCAATGAGAAAAGTCAATCAGTGCTGTACAGTACAGTAAACAAGTACAATGCCAGTACTATACATGCGTTATATGTATAGACTATCATATACACAGAAGAGAAAAGCCCAGAGAATTAATTAATATTTATTATTTTATATAAGATACCATCCATTGACCCGTGAATAATCAACTGAAACTGTGCAATAACCGTGACTGTCATCACCTTCTTATAGTTTAATCCAACATAGAAGTCAATCAGGAATCAAGCATTTTGCTGTAGCGGTACATTTATTTGCGTAATTGTTTACTGTACTGGTCACTTCATCAATAAGTTAACAGATATGTGTGAAAGTTGCCTCGGCTTGCAGGCATTAGAAATTTGCTGCTTTCACCTGATTTTTGCTGAGTATTTTGTTCTAGCTTTTTAACAAAACATATGCGACTATTCAGAAGGGCGACCGGTAATTGCGGATAAATTCGGCATATGTCCAATTCAGATTAGTTACATGTACAAGTGAAATTGATCGGCAATGACAACTTGCACTCTGGAAATGATCAGAACTTGTCCCATAATCCCATTCGATATAAACGTCACATGAACATGGTCCTTATGAAAACTCTACACTATCTGTATACGTATTAAATGCAGTAAACTTATAAATAATAAATGCTAAATGCATTTAGTGTAGAGTACATACATATGGTTTTTTTATTAGGTATACAAAGTATTACAAACATGTAAAACATTTTGATCACCCCTCGAATGGCTTGTTTTGGATTGACACGACGTCCTGGGTCAAAAAAGCTACCCATAATATAACTGGGACTAAACGATGATAGGGTACATGTACAAGGCACAATACAGGGTACAATGAGATATGCATTACCAGACAAGTTTAGGGGCTGTAAATCCATACCAGAGCTGTGTTGCCCCTATGTGTGAAGAGCATTGGGGCAACAACAGGGGCTTAGCCAGAAATCAAAAGTATGGTGCCCAAAATGGTCAGTTTGCCTCACTTTTCAAATAACTAGGTTTACACTTTCGACAGTTTTCCTATGTCCTCCATGTTACAATTTGTTAAAACAGGGTGTCCAAATGAGGCATTTGTTCCCTTCATGGCTTTCATTTGGACAGGTGGATGGGTGTCGGCCTATTAAGCCCCTAGGCAAAAATAAGCCCCTCCTGAATCCCCATCTACAGCTTACAATAAAACTCATAGGACTAAGTTTCCAATGATCCTTTTATTTTTGATGTCTTCATGCCTGTGTGTTGGCAGTATTACTATTTGCATGTGAATCAGGTGGAGGTAATTTGCAAAGGATTAGGTTATAATACGGATGTTTTAAATTATGACGTTAGGACAACAGAGTGATGTCCCTTTGAAAATGATGCTGTTGAAACAAAGTTTCTAATCAGTGGAATGATAGTTTGGTGTTTTATGCCATTCTAAGTAGTATTTGTCTGATATATTGGCATTATACTATTACTCCAAAAGGCTACAATCATTTATGTTAAGTAATTTTCCTGTTTATAAAATACACATAGAGACCGCTTGTCTACAATCATTTATGTTAAGTAATTTTCCTGTTTATAAAATACACATAGAGACCGCTTGTCTATTTTCATAGCCCCATGAGGGAGCGGGTGGGCCATGGCCCTGTAGAATACTCCCTCTGCTTCCTCGGTGGATCGTAAGAGGCGAGAAAAGAGGTTGCTTTCTGTTGCCCTGGTGTTCGTGGAGCTAAAGGGTAACGTTAAGCAGATTTGTTTGTGATGTCCTGTTTTTCTGTCCATCGTCATATAAGTGAAATACCCTTGAGTACAACGTTAAACACCAATCAAACAAACAAACAAACAATCTATTCTCATAACAAACTGGGGCCCGCAGCCGTGGCTTAGTGGTAGGTGTTCGCTTACTAAACTGAACTTGCTTCGATGTACAGTTCACAGGATCGAGTCCGCCTATCGACAATCAGGTATATGAGCAAGCCACATGTTGTGGCTTTCGGCAATCATGGGGGTGGTTTTTATGAGGTTTCCTCCTGGTTTTCCACCGTAATAAGGCTATGTGCAGTGTGAAATGGAAAATCCGTCGTCATATATGTGAAATACCCTTGAGTACGACATTGAACTCCAATCAAACAAACATAACAAATTGTCCCTAGCCTTACGCTGGTACATATAGAACATTTTGTTAGGTATGGCTACTGGAGACGCTCGATAACACCAGGCAATGAAAGTCAATCTTTCAACGTGTTTTCAGCTTTGATTGTTTGGTTAGTTACAGGGGTAGCACATCCTTGAGCCACCAGTTTACAAACCTGTTTGCTCACGTGCCCAGGTCAACCAATAGAATCTTTTGTGATTTTTAATCACAGTCATCTGATTGGACGTCGTTTTTATGCTTTAGGCCCACACCTGAGAAAACGTTCTATATGTACCAGCTAGGGTCAGTATGGGCTATACTGTAAGCCGATCACTGGTTATACAAGCATATTAGCCTGAGAGCTTTTCTCAGAAAAAAGATAGCCTCTGGGAGGCTCTAAACATCAAAGTTTACTTATTTTGCCCAGATTCTAAAAATGAGGTATTCCATGATGAACACAGAAATCTGAATGTATTTGCCAGAGGGGATGCATGACATGTTAAGGAGAAGCTATTGATTATGTAATGACTGGCAGATTTGTCAGACATTTTCAGAACAGGGAGGTAGTCAGTAGCTATAGTAGATTTTTTTAAAGTCAATAGATGCCTTATCACAAGACCATGTGTGATTTGAAATAACTGATTTTGTGTCCTTTTGATTTAATCCCCCCACAAATTTTATCAAGCTGTTGGGAGGAAGATTCCTGTTGCTCTAGTGCTCACGGAGTAAGGGAGCACCATAAAACCAATCTGTTTATGTTTTCTTTGTATTACAACCAGTAATTGTCTCATCTTTTTCCCAGTCTTGTTGCCTGTGGGGTTGAGTGGGAATTCCTTCACCCATCAGGGTGGCATGCCTTCATATAAGTGCAATAACCTTAAGTACGGCATTATAACATTAACCGGAATAAAACAAACAGCTTTTTTATTGCCTTCTGTTAGAAAAACATACCTTTGGCTGTAAATAAATAACGTATTATTTTCTTTAGAGCCGGTAACATGTGTAGAATTCTTAAGCATTATAAATATTAATAAACTACTTATTGTTATTGTGTATTTTCAGTGGGAGAAGTTACACATGACACCTGTGGAGAGAAGGAAGATAGTGTGTTCAGTGACATTTCATGTGATAGCTATTACCTGTGTAATATGGTCGCTGTATGTGCTGATAGACAGAACCTCTCAGGAGGTTAAAAATGGCATGTTGGAATGGCCATTCTGGACTAAGTTAATAGTAGTTGTGATTGGATTCTCTGGTGGTATTGTGTTTATGTATGTCCAGTGTAAAACCTATCTACAATTATGCAGCAGATGGAGGACATACAATGAAGTGATAATCATTGAAAACGCACCCCCGTTATGTAAAGTGGCTACAGTAATGACTCTCAAAATGGAGAAACAAGAAACACCAGATGTACAGGTAGAAGGTGGCGTTAGCCAGGCTGTGGCACCCAACAGAGACAATTTGCCTGATACTGGTACCCCTCTGTCCACGATAACTTCAAGTAGCCCCGACTCTGTGATTATTAACACGACCCCCCATTGAGAGGTTAACCCAACCTCAGGGTGACAAAACTATAAAGGTTCAGATGGAATCTACATAAAATTTATAAAATAAAAAAAATGGTTGTGCATTTCATTGTTAGATAAGAAGTTAGCATGTCAACATCAGATACAATCTTTATAAGTTATGGGTAAATAGTAATACCTGAGTGCAGCAGAATCAAGTTTCAACAGTTTTGATGCCATGTGTTTAAGTTTTAAATGGATGTTAAGTTTGGACATTTTAGTTGCAAAGGTGTGATAATAGATTAAGGAAGTGATTGTGTACATTGTAAGTGCTAACGTATACTTCTATGCCTAGTTTTCAGCTTTATCTTTACCCGGAGTCAAAAGAAGCATACATGTGTAAAATGAATTAGTTATAACATAAAATTGTATTAAGACGGTCAAAGAGACATACATGTACGTGACTGGTTGGTCATAGTTTTTGTTGCCTTGTTGCTCTCTGTTTTGTAACTCATTGTTCTAGTTGATGACAAGGGTATAAATGTAGTTTGCTTCGTCCATTAGGCTGAATTTGCTTATTTAAGCAGGGGTTTTTATAGACAAAAGTTTTTCATCGAACTCAATTTGATATTGCCGAGAACTCACTATTTTTAGTGACCTTTGGCGCACAAAATGTATTAATACTCAATTTAACTAACTTTTCATAGTCAAATAAATAAAAACCAACATATTGGTGGACATGACACTGGATGAAGTGAGGAAATCTGAGGGTCATCCACTGTAAATTCTGAATTTTATAGCTCGCCAGTGGCCACAAGAAGCCAAAACTCATTTTTTTTAAACAAAACTGAATATCAAATTGAAGAAAAACTTAATTTGATGTTATTTCTCATCGGGGATGAAAAATTGTCTATAAAAACCCCTGTTAAGTGAACTAAACTGTGACAAGTGTTATTTGAGAGTGTCTTGATACCTACATCAATTAGAATGACATCAAAAATCCCTAATGTTTTATCAGATTCCACACAACCAGTACTCTTTTGTTCAGTGGAAAATCTGTTATAGATATACATGTGAGTTGAATAGAACAAAACAGAATATGTTTTGAGGGGAGCTGTACATCTATATTGTGTCAATTTATTTTTCATGCATGTGGTAAACATGCACATGTACCCAGGTTTACAAAAGTTTATTACCACAAAGTATCCAAGAACTTTCTTGCAGTGTCTTAGCGGTTAACTATATATAATGTATTTTGAGGAATTTGCATGTCAACATTTCTCATTTTCCTACATGTATCTTTCCAATGTTAAAAGGCAGAATTTCTACCTGTCATTTCAACCCTTTTTGACAATCTGGCTGTCATAAATGACAAGTGGACAGGTGCATAGCTAACACCATGCTTTCAAGGAGATAGATCAAAGTTTGTATCTGATGCTGACATGGCTAACAACTGAGCAGCAGGCTGTGATTTTACTTTGTAAATATTAAATATCAAATGCAACTTTAGTTAACTAAATTGTGTAATACACTTGAGAGATGAGTAGAACATTTAAATTCCCAGCTTTTCTGGGAGAATTACATTGTATAAATTCCATGTACACTGACCTCCATTTGAAAACATTACCCTCACAAAGCTTTAAAACAAAATGCCTTCTTTCCTCTTACCTGACCAACCCTATGAAATAGAGTGAAGTTTTTATTGACTTTTGAAAAAAAAAAAAACTTTTGCAAAAGACCCTTATGAAATGGCATATTTTGAAAGCAAACTCATTTTATGTAGTATTTTTTGGTCATGCAAGCATCTGTATCAGTTTTATTTAATATCTACTGTTCTGTACTACGTCTACAAAAGAAAAAATTGACAAAATAAAATAAAAAAATCCTGCCTGCCTATCCTAATTTTTTTCAAGCCGAGGAAACACAGCATTT
>JARFOD010025941.1:0-10790 GCA_031763545.1 Mopalia muscosa
TCCGTCGTCATATAAGTGAAATACCCTTGAGTACGACGTTAAACACCAATCAAACAAACAAACAAACAAACAATCGTGGGGGTGGTTTTGAAGAAGTTTCACCCATGTTTTCCACCGTAATTAGGCACGGTGAAGTGGACAATTGGTCGTCATATAAGTGAAATACCCTTGAGTATGACATTAAACTCCAATCAAACAAACAAACAAACTGGACCCTCAGGTATATGAGTCTACCACCAGATGTGGCTCCATCAATTTCAGAGCAGGTTTTTACGAGGTTCCCTCCTGATTTCCGCTGTACTTTCTTTCAAGCAAGGGTCTGTATGTATGAAATGGACAATGGGTCATCATATAAGTGAAATTCCCTTGAGTATGATGTTAAACCGAAATCAAACAAACTTATACTACATTGACATCAGCCCTTGTTCAAAGGGTTAAGGGCCAGACTACTGATCCTCAATTGATGTACAGTTACTTCTCACAGGATTGAGTTTCCTAATACCACATTAATATTACATTAATACAATTACCTTATATTGCCACATTCATTCAGTCAGTATAAGAACACCCTCAACGTTGACATTCCATTAAACTGAACAACTTAGCATTCCATTAAATTTTGTGCCTTCCATTAATCTAGACCATCTTAGCCCATTACATTCCATCTACATCTATGTGAATGTTCCTGTTTTAGAGAGATTTCCAGAGTTCGTTCTCAGACAGAATCTTCAGAGGACCCACCAGTTTCCCGAACAACTTCACAGTCATCTCGATTAAATGCAGCATCCCAGCTGTCCCTGAACAAGACTGGCCTCAAGGAGATTAAGACATGTGAAACCCCCAGCTGGGTAAAAGGTACCTCGGAACAAGACAAACTAATACAGAAAGAAACCTCAGAAACTGGAAGGGTAAGGGTTTTGTCTATCATTTCCAAACCGTTGTTAGTGTTAATTCTTAAGTTACCCTATAACTTCTAGCAGTTGGGACAGAGAAGAAGGCTTTACCACAGGAGGTCTTACATGCTATTTCTGTGGACTGTCCCAAAGTTAGAGTGTCCCAACTTATAGAAGTCATAGGGTAATTCATTCATATTCCTGTCACATTTCCATACTATTCTTCTAAGTGGCTATGTCTTATTCCATGTGTTGAGTAACACTTTATCAGTAATCAAGCCAGTGGTTGGAGGGAGCTTTATGATGCCCTGGTGCTCTCAGAGCTAAAGAGGGACAGGAAGCGAATTTGTTTGTGGTGTCTGTATTGTGTCCTGTTATTGTCCTGTCTTGTGTTTGTTTCCAGTGGTATCGAGGGTGGTGTCCTTCCCCCATTGGGCTGGTACATCGTAATATAAGTGCAACAACCTTGAGTAGGACATTAAACCCCAAACAAACAAAAAATATCAGTGATCAATGTGATTTTATCTCCAAAACAAAAATTGAATATTTCAGGTGCCTGCTCAGTGTAAGTATAGCAGTACCTCTAAAGAAAGATTATGAATTAATTTTGACTTAATGTTTCAGTTGATCATCAGTATCTTTCTGGGAGTATTAACTTTACAATGCTAAACTCCTCTGTGGTACTTATAACAGTGTTCTCTCTCTTATCTGATTTTCTCACCTAGGTAAAGCTTCAAGTTTTTCTGGCCTATTTCCGTGCTATTGGTCTACCTGTGTCCTGCCTGATCATCTTGTTCTATGTGTTGAATAATGCTGCGAGTATTTACTCCAATATCTGGTTGAGCGAATGGAGTAATGATGCGAGTAAAAACTCTACTTCAGGGACTGAACAAAGAGATATGAGACTCGGGGTGTACGGCGCTTTAGGGCTTATACAAGGTCAGTCATCTAATTCAATCAAAAAAAAAAACTGTTTCAGTCAGGAATCCTTCACAACTCGTATAAATAGAGAAACAATCTTATAATAAAAACATAAATATAATTTAAATTCAGGTGTCATATCATGTATATCCCTTGCACGTTAATGCTAGTTGTTACCTCCATTGAATTATACTTTCTCTTATTACCAGTTCATTTGACAGCTTGTGTTCTGGATATTGAGGAGAGTTAGGTGTTTTATGATGCAACACAAAATTAATGTCACATCATTTTGACAGTAATACTGATTGGTACCTGTATTTAGGAACATATGACTGTTCATGTAAATGTTAAAAAAAATTAAAAAACAATTTTGAATTTCACTATATTGCTCAAATAAATGGTGGAAATTTGCTAAATGTAATCCATTTGACCTTTTATTTCAGATTATTTGTAATATACTATAATCTTTGTTATGCTTATGGTCAGGACTGTTGGCATCATAGACACTTCAGAGCAAACTGAAGATACATGTATAAGACAGACATAAACTATAAACAAAAATTTATTTGTGAATTTGAATATGGATTGGATTAAATAGGGTCTATTCTTCTCCGCACTGTATCTAGCATTCTAATTTTAGTTCCCTGGAGGTTGTAGGCAGCTGTCTGTTGCCTTGGTCTTTGTATGCGTCTTTGAAGATTGACCCGAAAATCCAGAATATTATCTGAGAACTGAAAGGAAAAATATTTAACATTTAACCTCAATGATAACTTCTAAGCTTATCTAGAACAGACTAGAAATCGTTCAGACAAGCTCAGT
Source organism: Mopalia muscosa (assembly GCA_031763545.1). Classification (NCBI taxonomy): domain Eukaryota; kingdom Metazoa; phylum Mollusca; class Polyplacophora; order Chitonida; family Mopaliidae; genus Mopalia; species Mopalia muscosa. The sequence continues at coordinate 2,634 of JARFOD010025941.1, forward strand.
GTAAATAGTTTAAGATTCTTCAAAAGTTTTATTCTCTTATTTTGCCGAGAGATTATTAGTGTTTTGATATAGGTGTGCCAAATACATGTAGGTAAGCTACTGTTACCAGAAAAATATAAAAACTCTTTATCATCGATATCACAAATTCACAATGTTCTTTCATGTTTTTGTAGAATTAGCTCCAATGGCTTTTTAATTTCAGGAATATTTATTTTGTTTGGTTCTTCCCTCATATCCTTGGGGAACATTCATGCTGGTCGTTTACTCCATGTTGAATTACTGAAGAATATCATACGGTCGGCTATGAGCTTTTTTGATATCACTCCAATTGGACGGCTGATCAATCGTCTTGGCAAGGACATGGATGTGATAGATATTAAATTGCCCTTGGATTATTCGTCTTGGTTACGCTGTTTACTTGAGGCTATTGGTGTCATTATCATCATCTCGTACAGTACTCCTTTGTTTATCATCCCCATCGTTCCGCTCCTTATACTCTATATAGTTATACAGGTTTGTATCTGTCAAAGAGTTTGTGTGTGTGGGCTTCAGGGTGCAGGGTTACGGTCTTCCCATAGATATGATACTAAATCTGTGAGCTGTACAAGGTTTATTAGACATCAAAACTATCTTCTTTATCACTCAAAGCATATCACTGATCTTAAAATTCACAACAGCCTGGTCAGCAGCTGTTTACGGCACATAATGTATTGTTAGACAGTATTGGTTGCTATTAAGTTTTATACATTATTACATACAGCAGACCTGTCTACCAGATGTATTATAGAGTATTTTTTATGCAGAATTTATGTTTAGATACACACAAATGTACACACCGAAATAACTATTCCATGCTATCCTGTATCACAAAATAAACATATTTAATGGTAAGAAAATAATCCTTTTTTTTTTTTTTACATAAATAGGCAGGCCTGCATAGATTTTTCTTGGATTGAAAAGTCTGCATTAAACGGCCCTGGATTATCTTACACAAATGCCACGTTTTTGTAAAAGATAAAAGTTACCAAGGGTTGATATAAGTATATGAGCCACTATTTAAAGCGATTTTTTTTTTAAAATTAAATACTAAAGTTTGACCTTTAAATATTCCATGTTTATTTTAAGTTTTTCTTTTATCAACCAATGTGCCAAGATAGTGTCATCTTTCTACAATAAAACATTGACTTTTGTACATTCACAGAAGAGTATAGCTTTAAAACTCTTTACATTTTCAGATATGCTATAAAACTGATAAATGGTGAATGAGTAAATAGGGGCTGCTTCTCCACTCAAACTTCTGCTTTAATTTTAGTACTCATGACTCTGCTTTATTACCTCTACTAATTTGAGGAGATTTTTGACTTGATCGAGCTATATTAAACATAAGTGTGTCCATGAAAGTTATGTAAGATAAGGGGTCTATGTTATGCCAACAACGCAACAAGTTATGAACCCTGCCATGATGTCTGTCATGACATGAAGCAAAGAATCCTATCATTGGTCTCTCTTGTGACATTAAGTTTTTAACCCTATCTATCGTGAGATCTATCATGACATCAAGTGTTGAAGTTGTCTGTATCATGACATCAAGTGTTGAACCCTACCATGGTGTCTGTCATGACATGAAGCAAAGAATCCTATCATTGGTCTGTATCGTGACACCAAGTGTTAAAGTTGTCTGTATCATGACATCAAGTGTTGAAGTTGTCTGTATCATGACATCAAGTGTTGAAGTTGTCTGTGTCATGATATCAAGTGTTGAGGTTGTTTGTATCATGACATCAAGTGTTGAACCCTACCATGGTGTATATATCCTGACATCAAGTGTTGAACTCTACCATTTTGTCTCATGACATCCTGTTTTGAGCCTTACCATTGTGTATCTCTCATCACCTAATGACATAATGGATGAATTTACAATACTGTCGCATGACATCAGGTCAATGAACCCTATCTTGATATCTCTCATGACCGATGAACCCTATAATGGTGTGCTTTTCATTAGGCCAAATGATGAACCCTATAATGGTGTGCTTCTCATTAGGCCAAATGATGAACCCTATAACGGTGTGCTTCTCATTAGGCCAAACGCCAAACCCTATAAGGTGTGCTTCTCATTAGGCCAAATGATGAACCCTATAATGTTGTGCTTCTCATTAGGCCAAATGATGAACCCTACAATGGTGTGCTTCTCATTAGGCCAAATGATGAACCCTATTATGGTGTGCTTCTCATTAGGCCAAATGATGAACCCTATAATGTTGTGCTTCTCATTAGGCCAAATGATGAACCCTACGATGGTGTGCTTCTCATTAGGCCAAATGATGAACCCTATTATGGTGTGCTTCTCATTAGGCCAAATGATGAACCCTGTTATGGTGTGCTTCTTATTAGGCCAAATGATGAACCCTATACTTTTCTCCTTTTTCAAAACCTGACCATAGTCTTACTGTATCAACTTGTGGGCCCCATTATCATGCTAGTTGATGATCCCTGGTACTTATAACATCAAATGATGAACCACTCAATAGTGCTTATCTTATGATGTCAATGCTGAAACCTGCTGTGGTGGTCATCTCATTAGGTCTAACGATACAGCAGTCATTTATTAAATACATGTCTGTCATTATTAGAAGGTGGTGTTTTCAGCTGAGCCTGCTAATAGTTATTCCCATGTCTCTGTTTAATGAAAATGGTAGAAATTAATGTCGTTGCCAGAGTCACTTAAATCTCATTTCCCCTACTCTTGATCCATAGCAAGGAGTGTTGTGAAAGGTAGCTGTTGGTCTGTGTACTCCACTAGCTGTACTCAACATAAACTGGTCTTATTACACCTCAGTTTTGTTGCCTGAATCTGATGGAAGAGGCAAGCATGATGTGCAATTTCAAGTCAGCAAACAAACCAATAAATAACTTGCTATTTGAAACCAGATAAGATTTAAAAAGATGTTTTTCTCATTTGATTTTTGATAAAGTTTTGGTCATCCATTTTTGTTTGTTTGTTGTCCTGTGCTAATTTTCTGGCCACTGTAATATCTGCTATTGTAACAGTAGGAAACTTCAAGGTTTACCCTTAGTCTGTACAATCCCCTCTAACGCAAATCCGTTTCTCTTTTTTATCGTTTCAGAAGATTAAATTCAAAGTTTGAATAAAGCTTTCTAATAAGAGCTAAGATCATTTGGATTATATTTAAGGCTGATTTGTGGTCATTTGGGCTTTGGAAAAACCTGGAAGATGTACGGTTTCTGCCCTTTTATTCGTCACAGTTCTTTTTTGCATTTAATGGATTTCACATGCAGTTGGCATATCACTATATAATGTATATCGTTTCCATAAAATATTAAACCGCTTTCTATCATCAAGATATGCGAACTGATACACTGAACTATATAACTGTGCCTTGCTCACCATCATGTAAGCTGAGAATAGACTTAATACAATAACATCTTCCTGTGTCATTGGTATGGATTTATGTCCCAGCAGGTTCCAGTCTGTATAATTGGGTATCATTACAGCTGGTAATGTCCTGTTTCCATCTACTGTATAAATCTCTTGTGCCAGATGGCTATTTGAGGGAGTGTCCGGAAAATCCCAATGTTAAATGGCAAGCCAAAGCCATTCCCTTATTTGGTTGTGATTGTCCAAATGTCCTCTTTCTGTTTGTCGTCAGGGAAGTTTTGATTTTCTTCACCCATTGGGCTAGCACACAGTCATACACATGTACAGTACAGTCTAAGGTTTTGTGTATTTTAGCAGCTACCAGATCTCTGTCACTTGATCTTGATAGCATCTCTATTGAGTATTGTTGAGTTTACATACACAAATATCATTTTTGTTACTTTTGTTTTGAGTGCATTTTGTGTTGACAGGTGCCCTGTCAGTATCACTGATTAACGTCACAGCTTGGGTGTGTCTTGTTTGAATATACTATATTTATGACCTGACGGATTAACAAAACCATTTTCCTGTGTCATTTCCAGGGCTTGGTGTGCTAGCAGGTGCCCTCGCAGTATCGCTGGGTAACGTCAGAGCTGGTCGTGTCCTACACCAAAAATTACTGGCTAATATTGTAGCTTCGCCTATGGAATTCTTTGACGTTACACCTGTTGGTCGCTCTATCAACAGATTTGGAAAAGATATAGATGTGATAGATGGTAGTTTGCCTAACAATTACCGCTCCTGGCTAGGCTGTGTGTTGAAGGTTGTAAGCGCTATTGTTGTAGTCAGTGCAAGCACACCAACATTCATAGTGGTTGTGCTGCCTTTAGCTATCCTCTATATCTTCACTCAGGTTTGTTATCTCTCAACAATTCTTAACTTTTTGCCCAGTAATGTTAACTTGTGTTTTTCAATTGAGGATTTCTGAGTTTGACATCCTTATAATCATAAAGTGCAATTAGTTAATTAGAAGGTTTGGCTCTGTGAATGTAGACATGGTAATTTGGTATCATTCAGCTTTGTTAAACATACATTCACTGTTTATGGTTTGGTTATGAAGGGTTTGATCATAATGCTTTTGTTATACATGTTTTAATCTTATTTTTTATATCTTCGTTGGTGACAGTCGGTAAAAACAAATCCATTTATGAATGTGTGTTGTAAGGTTTGTTTGGTCTTCAGTTGCAAGCTTTTATTTTTGTGTGTTTGATTTCAGTACCATTTCATCCAGTAAGGGTTTAGCCTAGCAAACATATCAAAATTGTATAAATTATAATATAGAAATGAAACTATTTCACTAGTCAGCCAGTACTTTGTTCTCTTGTGATTACTAGAGTTCCTGAAATGCCCGAGAGCCAGGTTGGCTGATGAGATGTTACTGTTGATAGGGAACAATCAAAATCCTATTTCTTTGTGGGGCTGTTCAATGTATAAACACCCTTGTTTCATGCCATACATGTTCATCCTGCATATCTAATATTAGATATCAGTTTTATGGTGGTTTCCTTCACTCATTCAATTGGCTAAATTCAAGTGAAGTGGTAAAAAACTGTCTGGGTAAAAATTCTTTCAAATATGGAGTGGAAGGTTGGTAGGGAGATTCTTGTTACCTTGGTTCTCTCAGAGCTAAGAGGCAACATACGGTTGATCTGTGTGTGATGTTTGTTACCGGTGGAGTTAAGGGTGGCTGCTTTCACCAATTGGGCTGCTACCTCTAAATGTGAGTGAAATAACCTTAAGTATGGCATTGGAAAACCAATCGGGCAAATACTAAAACCGCTTTTTAAGTCTAATATCACCCAGTAGACCCACAGCTGAATTAAGTTACACAGAAGCTAAACTATGCATGATCACCTAATACAGTTGAAGAACACCTGAACATAGGATCTACCGTGATCTCATATTTATATGTAAGAAAAAGTGCCCTGAAATTCCTCATTAACAAGTTTTAGTTTCCTAATATACATCGTACATGGCATTTAAATAAAAGCCCAAAGTTTCAGTTTCTAAAATGTTTTTACATCCCTGCTATAAGGCCACATTGGCATGTAATCAGAAGATACGGGGATTTGGACAGTATTATTACTTTAAATGATTCGTGGTATTTGAGAAATGCACAAACAGTGAATAAAATAGCTCATTATTACAGAAACAGGTATGACCAGTGGTGCCTTAATCAATCGAACGATGCATATGTTTTGTGACCTTGTTGGTAGTGTGTGAATTCATTTTTCTTGTTTCACAGGTTTTTTGAATATATTCAGTGCTTTTGTGATGGCCTTTGCCGGAATCATAGCCGCTCGAAAGTTTTTTGCTAATTTGGTTAAACAACTTCTACGGGCTCCTGTTGAATTTTTTGAACGGACCCCTGTTGGTCGTGTTTTAAATCGTCTGATGGAGGACATGAATGAGATTGATCTGATTATTCCTTTCACATTCCGCTCCATGATCAACATTATAATCTCAACTGTTGGGACATTCAGCGTGATAATCTCCTCCACACCAATGTTTGCTCTCGTCATCATCCCACTCTCCATCCTCTACTATCTTGCACAGGTATTCAAATCTTCACTCCTCAAACTCCATCTTCCAGTCTGATCATTCTTGCCTATCTCAATGCTCAATGCGCTATTCAAGGCTCTTTAAGCTTGTTGACAGCCTGATCCCTCTTCCCTCTAATCGTCTGCTACAGGCAAGATAATCATCAATGTACAGATATATCACAGATAAAATGTAACAATCTCCACTGGAGCTGATGAACAGATAGCTGCTTTGTGCTACAGTAACAGAAAGATTATTACCACATTGGTAGTTGTGTCCACTGACAATGGGAGTCTCATAATGTCAAAAATGGGGCGTTGCAGGCGGTCCTCTCACATTGAAACGGTTAATATTCAATGACTATTTAGTAACAACACAATGCAAAAACATGTTTGATGTCGTGTAAAAGCTCCACTATCATGAATGTTCTGATGTCCGAGGACTGCTTTGCAAAGATATAATTACCTCCCTTGCCAACTCCCATTGTTAATGCTTTCTTGACAAAACTATAGACATTGCTGCTAGTTCAACAATACAGGCTATGTATGTTAAATGAACATGCATGATGTATTTTGTTACTTTATAATTTTTTAATTGGTTTCCTCTGAGGGGGAAACAGTCTTAATGTTTGGGGAAGGTATTAAATGATCAGGACTCCAGATAAATTCTTCTGAAGAGAAATAATGGGATCTTACGGTTATTTAAATTTGTTCACCTTAATTATAAAGTGAGATATTTGATATCTAAACCCAAAACTTGAGAAAAAATGTGTTTATCTGGGGCCGGTTGCTCCAATCACTCTTAAATTTAATCCGCTATTAGATGACCCCATGCCATGATGTAGATATATCTCTTAATCTGCTGTTATCAATTGAATCTGGTTTAAGCCGCTATTCATCTATTCAAGCAACTGGCTCCAGTATAGTATACATGCTGTCCGGAATTGAATAGCCATCTGTAATGAGTCTTCAGATATTTGTAAAGTGTAACATTTTAGCTGTTATCTGGAGCCCTGATGAGGGGTGCTTGTTACCAACGGGTCCTGATTTACTTTTGCTTTTTATTTTTGTTGTTTTGTTGGTTCTTAATTATTGGATTTGGCTATAAAAAAATAACACACACAGTTTAATAAGGGCATTTAATCTGCCTTAGTCCTCGATCCTGGGTCACTAACAGTTAATTTGATTCAATCTGACCCACATCAAGTAATGTTTACACTAAAATATATCTACTGCAAAATAATGTAACTCCACAGTGTCTCCTCTTCAAGTAGGTTATTTTTAAACCACAATTGAAAACTGTTTTGGTATTTAAAGTGTGTGTTTAATTGGGATTGTTTCATGTTTATCAAAAGTTTCTTACTTATATAAAGGCATTCCTGCCCAATGAGTGAAGGAAACCACCTCAATTTCACAGCACCAACCCAAGATCAGACACAAAACAAAATCATTACTATCATTCAAATCTGTATGGGGAAAATGTCTTGGTGGGCATTAAGGTTTTTAACTGCATAACCAGTATGATCAAGTTGATTTACATGTAAGTTACGTGTAAGAAGTGCTTTCTCAACTAAACTGATAACGAGGCAGTGGCTTAGTGGATAGCCAGTGCACTCAACATCCTACTTCAATGTACTGTTCACAGGATCAAGTCCGTCTGTTGAACATCAGGTGTCAAATGTTGTGGCTTTGGCAATCACAGGGGTGGTTTATACAGGGTTTTCCAATGTAATTAATTAAGGAATTGTGTGAAGTGGACAATCTATCATCATATAAGTGAAATACCCTTGAGTACCACATTAAACCTTAATAAAACAAACAAATGAACTCTACGAAACTGAGACCAGAAGTACTTTTTTTATAACCATAACCAGTATTGATGTTTTTAAAATAACTTTTACACTGTAAGACAAAAAGTCAGTACTCTCTCTACCATTCAAACTGACCACTCACTGTTAAAATAGACTCTTTATAGAGTTAGCTCAATCTAGTTTGATTGCAACATTGTTTTCGGTCAATTAGTCACCTTTGTTATATTTTTGTAGTATTTCGTCATAATTGAGCAGTTAGTCATATAGAACATAGATACATTGGTATGGATTACAACTTCTAGGTTTTTTAGCACGAGACGTTTAGTTCTAGATACTAAGACTGTTATGCTTGATAACGGTCTTAGGA
>JARFOD010025952.1:0-10790 GCA_031763545.1 Mopalia muscosa
CAATGATTCGAAGGGTAGCCAAGTTTCTAATCCCTCTACATAGTCATCCTATGTAATCCTTACTTGAACATTTATTTTCTGTTCAACATTGTGGGACATGTAAGCTTATAGAACATAATACAGATATCAATTGTCAAAATTTAAAAAAGAAAAACAGGTCAAACTTATGTCACATAGACCTTTTAATTCAATTTACTTTTCATTTACCATTGTATTATATAAATAAGTCAAATAATCCAGAAATAACGAAATACTGCTTATCTATTAAGGATACTCTAACACCCCAACGGAGCGTTTTTACGTTTCGCCATTTTACTTCTAAACTACTGTGAATTTTGCAACACATGTAAGCTTATATATATTCTGAATCGTCTTTTTCTGCAGATTAATAATAAGTAAACTAGTTTTTTCTAAAACTTACAGAAAAAAATATTTTGCATAAAAAGGGCATTTTTGCTACCTCTTTTTCAAATTGCTACTTCTTTTACAGTATTTACGTCAACTGTTCAATCTTACATCAATGTATAATACATTATGTGAACCCAAAAAGGGTCATTCAGTTTTTTCCTAGATTTGTTTTAGTTTTCTTGCAAGTAGAGTAGAGTATCCTTAACCCAACACTATTTATTTTTTTGTATATTAATGAAAAAAATCATAAATTTGTTAATTCAATTTTTGTTTGTCTATTTTACACTATTTGTTCAATCGGATTTACTTTTCATGTCGATACTGCAAAATAGAGCTGGTTATTTTACTTGCTGTTCATTAGATTTTAATTATAAAGAATCAAAGCTATAAGGAAATAATATTATATTACAATTTAATATAAGATAGGATTCGTATTATACCAGTTACAAATCAAGTTACATTTTAAAGTTACATTAATAAAGAAATTAACATTGAGGTCTAGGCCTAATTTATTAGGGTTGGAAAAAAATAGCCTGTCTGTTAACTTTTTTTATTGAGTTTCAATGTAATGAATAAATTGTCTAATTAAATACTGTGATCCAGATATCTGTCATGTGCATGCAGCCCACTAACACCGTATACAGAAGTCCCTGTAATGTTTGAAAGAGGAATGTCCGAATTATTAAAAGGAGCAAACATGGTATAAGCCCAATGTTCGGGCTAGTTGTGAAGCTGCCTAATAAATTAGACCTTCGTTCAATAATGTTATAATGATCAAGTAACAATGCATTAAGCTACTTATGGGCTAGCTTACGTTCGTATCTCTACTACACTCGCATGGTGCCTCGATCCTTATCAGGGGAACGAATGGAGCCGAAAGCTCTACATGTACGAAGCTACATGTAAGCTAGTATGACATGATGGACGATCATTCACTGATTCAGCTCCACACCAACGTAATTGTAGCTCAAATACACAGTGCAGCATTCGGTTGCCTTGCTAAACAACCACAACGGCTGCTGGCTGAGAACATAGTACTTCAACAAAACATCCTATTTACGTTATGTGGTCTATACCAACAATACATGTCCTTCTAAGAGCAGTTAAAACGCCATACGCATTCGCATTCATATATGTGGATGTAGATCTATACTATGGCCTAGTCTATTTATAAATGTCGTCTCAAATATTGTAAACGACACGGTTTCATATTTTGATACAAAATGACATGTTTTCATATAATGAAAGTTGAAACAAAATACAAACAAATGGATTAGGCGTCAACCTATATGTATCAAAATAATGTATTTACCTGAAATATCAGCATGTGGACGACACGCTGTTGATGCGACTGCTGCCACAATCTAAACATTGTCTTTAGACGCATAACGATGCTAAATGATGAGGCGAAGAGGCAGGTGTGTAAAGGGGGACAACTCGCAGTAGAACGAATTAACGTATTGAGACTTGAGAGTGACTCCCCTTTTTTTTTTTTTTTTTTTATACTTAATTTGGATTAATTTAAATAATTGAATTCGTGATACTTTGAAATCAAAAATGTTCTTATATTTAGGATTGGGTGATTGTGGTTTTGTTTTATCGACAATTAATTAAAAACAGTAAATAGTTAAGTATAAGTATATAATTTGACTGCTTTTAGAAATATATAATTTTATATTTGTATAGGCTGTTTTAACTCTTCTGGAAAAAATCAAAAATTTATCATGTTATTACTCTTTATAATAATACTAATAAATACTAAATAAGCTATTTGCCTAAGTGCTTAACTTTAATAAAATTAATGGTTATATACAATGACGTAAATAGGGCATTGGTTTTATAGATATACAAGGGAGGTAACTCGCTTTGTAGTACGCTTGCACCGTTGTCGCGCGACTAGCAACTGTCACAGAAGGACTGTTTACGTTGTCAAGGAATAAGGTGGCTGGTTGTTTGCAGGATCGTGAATTGTTTCATGACACCAGTTCAGGAATTTGAGTGAAAAGTAGCTTGAATTCACTGAGGCCTGTCGGAGAGATGGTGTTGTACCCCGCGCTCTTTTCCTTCACCGGATTTTCTAAAAACTGTCAGAACTTGTAAACTGCCAAGCGTGAACAACAACAACGCACTGTCAGAAAGTTGGACAGGTGAAATCGGACAACAGCCTTGTTTGCCACTTAATTACAGGTTCTTTAGGAGGAAACTTTCCTTAAAATGGCAGCTGTAGAAATGAGGCGACCAGTGAACGCGGTGGCGGACAGTATACGGGATTTTACCTCCAGTGGGAATTACTATTGCACAGATGAAATCGCCAGAGAACTAGCTGCTGTCAACAGTGGTTTAAATCATATAAAACTGGATACCGATATCACAAATTCCTCCAAAGACTGGCGTAAAAGATATCACCCAGAAAATAGCTATCGGGGTAAACAATAAATACTATTAACATTTAGTTGAATCTAAATACCGTCTCAACTGGGTTAACCCAGAAAATCAGCACTGTCTACAGGTCTATTTTTATACTTTTTTTTTTACAGTATGTTTGTCAGTCGATTGTCTCAAATATTTGAAAATGACAATCAAACATATATATGTCTCAAATATTTTTTTAAAATCGGATGAATAAGCAAATGTCCAGAACATGTTTCACCTAATTTTCTTGCTGTGCATCTTGTTAAAATAACAAATTTGAGTTCACTTGGATCAGACGTGTTCTTTTTAAAAAAAGGAAGACTGAGCTTTCAGCAATTGAAATAAACTGTTATGTATTTTCTTAACAGGAGCACATGAAGCTATAAACAGTGCAGGAAAAATAATCAACGATGTGAAACAGGAAATGAGGATGCCCAATGTAGCCAATAAACAAGAGAATAACCTTAGAGAAGCACATTATTGGGGAATGGCCAATCTAAAAAATGTACAGAAAGTAAGTATGTGTTCCATTTATGAATGTAACCAAGGTACATATGTCATATCATTCTGATATAAGGGTAAACCTGAATAGGGTATAAAAATACATCTATATACAATGTACCAGTAGTTATGGTTTTTAACATTTTCAATCGGGTAGTTGAAGGGAGCTTCCAGTTGCCCTGATGCTCTCTGACCTTAGAGGGAACACAAAGCCTATCTGTTTGAGGTCTTGCTTTCCCTCCTGTGGTTCTCTTTGTTTTTGGCCGTTGACTACAAGAGTTGTTTCTTTACATCATATGACAGGGAATGATCCTGGTCAAGGCTCAAAAGTTTGTGCACTCATCATTTACTTTCCAACTATAAAATAGTTTAGGGTAGAGGATTATAAAATAGTTTAGGGTAGAGGATTATAAAATAATTTAGGGTAGAGGATTATAAAATAGTTTAGGGTAGAGGAGCCGTCTAGCATTTTGTGATTGCTAGTATGTCATATGAAATTGATGATCAATGCGAATGGATGAAAAGAACAGTTTTTTCACTGTTGCTGATTGTCTTCTTACGTGTCTTACATTCATACAGCCAAAAATTCATAATTTTTGTTGAAATCTGGCATAATATAACTCATTTTTTTTTTAAATTGAGGGTGGAGGGCTTTGGTGGCCAAACTGGTGGCAACCCAAAACCCCTTAAAATGGTTTAAAACAGGGGCTTAACCAGAAATAAAAAATATTGGGTTCATTTTGCTTCACTTTTTAAATTATGGGGCGCGCAATTTTAACAGATTCCCTATTTCTTGCATGTTAAAGTTTCTTAAAACAAGGTGTCCAAATTAGGCAATTGTTCAATTCAGGGTGTCCTTTTGGACAGTTGGACACCCCTTTGCCTAAGACCCTGGTTAAAAATGGGCTTGCATCAGGCCCTGTTTGGGATAAAGCCTATATAACCCTAACTAGGGCTTAAACCACAAATCAATCAAACAAACCTTATTTAATTTTTTTTGTTTTCAGGAGGCCATCAACCCTTATGCTCTGGCAGCTCATGAACGTCTGCAGCAGTTTAGTGATCATGTTGGTGTGACTGACCGTTACCTTGGTTACCGTAACAATTTGACACGATCTCGAGTTCCATCAACTGGCAAGCCTGCCTGGAAAGACCAAGTGTATGAAAGGCCCGGTCTTATTGCCAGCTCATACAAAGGTACAGGAATACCATTTAAAACAACTGTTTGTTTTTACCTGTGATCCCCCCCATCATGGTAAATTATTGACACTCCAATTATTTTTTCAAACTTATTACAGTTATCCTCACTCTACACCCCTGATAATCGTACTTACGAACTGTTGATTATTGTGTTTAATACCCTAGCTTGTATTATCACACAGTAAATGACAACAAAATTTTGACTTAGTCTTAATTGTCATGCCATTGCTATGTCCCAATGACATGAACTTAAATTGTTACAAGATGACATTCCAGTACAAGAACCGAATACTGTGCTGTTTTCTGGTGCTTCCACTTGACAATGTACTGGTACAATCTTGCCAACCATTGCTAAATGTCTCAGAAAATCACATCAAAGTGAGAAAAAAAAAATTGTAGTGTGAGAAAAACATCAACCAATTCCCATTTATTTAAATAGAAAAATCAAAATGATTGTAAATTTCCGTCAATATTTATTTAGAATTTTTGTCATATAAGTATTTTCTATGTGTGTAGGTGTACCTCTCCATCAGAAGTTAGCTGTAGACCACATGTATCCCCAGCCTGGACAGCTTTATGGTATGGTTGATCCTATCTACCTGACAGGGTCTTTAAACAGGTCTCGTTTGGGTAAAGCTCTACCACCTAAATTTGAATTCAAAGGTGAGATAGATATTTAATGCACAATTTATGCACTGCTTGGGGTTTTTTTTTTCAACACCATCTGTATGCTTTTAATGATTTTTATTTCTAATTAAAAAACTCATTAAGTCAAATTATGATACATTTAACTCAGCCACACAAAACTTATTTGATACTTTTTTCTTGGCAAAATAAATATTGGAAAAAGCTGCACTTAAGTTTAAAATAAATGTATAAATAAATGTCTTACAACATAAAATAATTATGACTTAAGTAACACTGATAAGTTAAGCTCTGTACAGCCCTAGCATGGCTTAAGTTTTTCTTACACAAAGCGATTGGCAGGGGTAAGGGGTGTGTAAGATGAACTCACGCTGGATGCGAGATTCACATTGTAAACTATTAAATCGAGTTACCTGTCAGTGATTTCTTATACAATGAAGTTCACAGGATTCACAAGATTTGTGTTAACATACAATAATGAAAGTGTATTACTTAAGATATGACACAATTTGTAAAGGCATCTATAGGGCTAAGTTTTAGTTTAGTGTTGGGTTTAGGTTTTAGGTTCATATTAGCCTAAATCCAGAACGAAAATTCCACACTTTGTCTTACATGACGGACATGTCAATATTATATTCTGGTTGAGGGACCACTGGTACATTTATATTGACTATAATATTTTACATGTTGTTATTCAGACTATTTTAGATGCATAAAAATGTCACTAAATCCAATGCCTTGTACATTAAAAGCAATATGTCTGTAATGTCAACATGTAGGTATTTTCTCAAGAAGGTCCAATTCTTTCATTGTTAGTTTGTTTTATGGGCGTTAAATGGCATACTCAAGGGTAGATGTATTTCTCTTCAAAAGCTAAACTGATTGTTCATTCTTTGCTCTGCCATAGTATAATGACAAGAGGAGAAAAAAAAAATCGCACAACCCATCCTGGTCATCCATGTTTTTTTTACCATGAATGCAACTTTATTCAACCATGGCCATGATTAATTTGTAAACTAATCCTACTTGGATGAACTGCTGATGGGTTCACAGAGTCTGTCTGTTAATCTCTGATCAGTGACTCACATGATGTGATTTTCTCAAGATTTTCTATAAGTTTTTGGTGTATTTAAGAAAGGAACATGCATGAAAGGGACAATCTGCTACAATAAAAGTCACTCAAATACTCTTGAGACTTTAATCCAAGTTAAACAAACAATCTCATAATTCAGTGTTATTCAAATTCCAGGTTACCAAACTATAGACAGCCTTTATCCTAGAAGTTCTGGTATGCACACCGATCGACCTGCCACTGTGAGTCACACCTTAGAACAGACCTCACTTCTTAACAAACTGAATGCCGCCGACACTGCTAGACTTCGTGAATCAATGCCGGCTCCAAAACTCCAACGAGCGCACACCACGATGTCGATCCAAGAGCGCTGTGGTATAAACACCACATTTCCAGGCAGAACAGAATACATGAAGCGTTACAAGTGTCCGCCAACAGATTTGCCAACCAGTGACTTTACCATCAATCCTGCGCCAAATTTCGCCATCCACGGTCGTCCCCTGGGTCGATCCACTTACGAGAAAGGCTACACAGAGTATCAGACACGCTTTGAATGGCCTGATGGGCGCAAACTTATTAAACTACCATGGAGGAGAAGCTAAATTAGCTTAATCTATCACAATTTGAAAAGAAAAATTATATTTACACTCCAGCATTATTAAACTCGTATTGGATAGTCAGCAGCTTTTATTTTTTTTAAATATGATTCAAATGTTTTCTTCGTAATATCCTGTGGATATGATTCAGCATTATTGTACAATTGTTTTTTCATGATGCTAAATTGTGTGTTTTTCAAAACTGGTTTCATTCTTATTCTTGGACAGAAACTTCAGTCTTAGCATAAAACCAAGATTGTTAATAATATGGCTAAAAAATTAATTTATGTTGATTTGGTTATAGTATTTTCTTATTGATTTGAACTATTGTTCGAATGAATATCAAAATCAGGCTTTAATGTGACTATAGTTAAAAAGGTACAATTATGGCCGGCTGTTTTTGGTCAGGTGGTTTTGTCATTTTAACCGACAGGAAAAAGCATGTTGGCAACATTTTATCCTTTCAAACTCTTATGCATGTAAATGTCTAACACTGATTTTTCAAGTTGTTAAATCTACAATGAATATAACAGGCAGGATTTGTCTCTTTTTATAACTAATATATTGTACTAGTATTACAAACTTATAACAGTTTTTAGAAACATATTTTTAATGATTCAATTGATATTAATGTACAGTGATAATGTATGCTACAATATTAAAAAAATTAGAGTCACAATGTTTTTATTTAAAGTTTGTATGTAAGAAAAAAATATATATTTGAAGATTTGTAATTATTTTATTAAATAGTTTATTTACATATACTTGTTAGCAAATCAGGTATCCTATATATTTAATTACTTGTATAACTTGTAGATAGTCTGTGATAAACTGCTGAGAGTATTTTTAAAATATTGTTAGATTTTTCAAAGTTTTATGTAAAAAGCAACATGGTTACTCGTTGTTTTAGGGATTACTTATGCTGTGAAATTAGTTTTTTTTGTGTATAAAGATGTGCTTGAAAACTCTTTATTCTTCAGTTGCATCATCCAGTGTTTTATTGATAATTTGCAAATAAATGAAAGAGCTAATATCATCAACAGATTGACTACAAATTTGAAAGTAAGACTTAAAATTAGCATATCCAACACCTCTCAGTCTCTAACTAATACAAGTTCACGTCGTATGTTTTTACTAAGCTTAATTTTGTGCTAATTTAACATTAAAAATGCTTTCTTTCATTTCGTATCTTTCGACTGCAGATTAAACTGCCTAATGGAAAGGATCATAAATTTGTAAACTTTAAATAGTGGCACTATTGGGTATTTATAATTTTAGAGGTTAGTTTATAAAACTTTTTGGAATTATATATTTATATACATTTATTTAGTAGAAGGTTTGGCTGCAATAAATAGAGGCTTTTAAAATCTTGATATTTTGTGTTTTGTTCCTTTTTTGAAATACCACTGGGTGGGTGTTAGAAAGGGAGCTTTCTGTTACCCTCTCCGAGTTAAGGGGGCAACATGAAGCCGTGTTACAATGTGTATCTTTAGATCCAATCTGGTCTTGCCATTGGTGTTGCTATAGACATTGTGAGTGGTGTCCCTCACTCATTGGGTTGGCACGCTGTCTCGTGAGTTAAATATTTTAATCGCATTGTTAAACCCCAATCAACAAAAAAGCTGACTGATCTTAGTCATGTGAATGGTACATCAAAGTAGACTCAGAAGTGCACTTGCTAACCACAAAGCCATGGCCGCTGGCCTTTATTGTTGTTGGAATACATCTTTCTCATTCCATACCCTTAAGAATGGTGAAAAAAACCAATCAGTCAATCAACCAAGACACCACCTTCACAGTCACTGAGCAGTCCCAGGGCCCACTTACATGTAAGCTAAGGTGACCTTACTTTTTTTCTCCTTAGAACTAAACTAAGGAGATGAGCCACTTTCACAAAGCCCCCTTAGCATAAGTTCTAAGGGAGATACATTTTCCTCTTAAGTATCACCTTAGGTGTTACGGTCGCCTTAGCCTAAGGAGGCTTTGTGCATGTGGGCCCAGGCTTTCTTTAAAAATCTTTCCTTACAATTTATGAGAAGAAAGATTGATTTTCTATTTGCATGTACCTCAGTCAGTGCAAAAGCATGCTGTAACCAACCAACCACCGTAATCAATCAATCAAGGCTCCTTTGGTAGTGAAACAGGCCAATGGGTTCAGGAAACCAGGTCAATGGATGAAGCGAACAACCCCAGATGGTCATGGTCCTTTTATGTACAAATAGTGTAAATAAAATCAAGAATGACACAAAAATTGAACTTAGAACTTGTCGATAAGCTTGTTTATTTCAATAAAAAAAAACTCAAAATAAATAAGAGTATTATGAATTTTGATTTTCATAAAGCCTTTGATAAGTGAGACTACACATCTAGATCTAATCACAACAAAAATTATATTTTACTCATTTTACATAGACACTGTTAGTTTAATTAACCAGAACGAAACCAAAATTTTTTTCATTGCAAACATCAGTTAACCACTTTACAGATTTAAAGATGTCTTAAAGTTTTCATGAACTGTCAATCAGTTATATAAATTGCCTGTACAAAATTTTAAGTGCAATATATTTCAATTCTAAAAAATATTAAAGCCAAAATATTTAATTTGCATGTTAGTTTTGGCAAGAAAAATCTCAACTCCTCTTTATCCCTGAGGGTACATGAATTTCTTTGTTATGAATCCACTATATTGTACATGTATCTATAATGACATTATATAGCTTATAAAGCAATCAAACAATCAATCAATTCACAAATACTGCATGTTTGATTGATTGTTTGATTGCTGATTAATAAGGGTAATTCAGTTATATGATGGCAGGTTATTCCAAGAATTATTGACACTAGCACAACTAAGATGGGAGTGTTTCCATAATGTTGGAAAGTTAATTTTCCTCCAGTGCTAAAAATAAAAAGCATTACTACTCCTGCATGTTTGAGAATGGCACATCATGTCAGATAAAGGCATTTGATGTTCAAGTTAAACATCAATTGTCAAAATTGGTCGTAAAAATGATCAAAAAGACAACATAACCGTCAGTAAAACGGATATACAAGGGACATTTTCAAATCATGGGGTAGGCTTATGATTTAATGCAGAACATTAACACATGATCCAAGAGGAAATAATGAGATGTAAAGTAATTCTTAATGTTGCCAACTTTTACTTAACGGAATTAACAAAAATCATGTTATGTCATGTTTTTGTTCTTTGCCATGTGATGTGTTTTGGACGAATCAGTACAAAAAACATTTGAAAAAAAAAATAAATGTTTTAGGGCATTATATAAAGATTATCAATCAATAAATCCTGATAAATCAGTATCACATTATGATCCAAGTTTGAAAATTTCATTCCCTGCGGCAATTTACCAGCCGACATAAAGCTTTTTATGTGACACATTACATAATATTACTTAATATTCTTCATTTGGGACTTTTACTACTTTTAATGTAAAACTAAAATTTCTTTTTGGCAAAGGAGTCTGGACGTTATCAAATCAATGATGTCGTGGTAGGAGCTATCAACAATAGAATGTGGTCCTCATCTAAATAGAGCACAGAACAGTTTTATCTTAAGTGTT
Organism: Mopalia muscosa; assembly: GCA_031763545.1. Lineage (NCBI taxonomy): Eukaryota > Metazoa > Mollusca > Polyplacophora > Chitonida > Mopaliidae > Mopalia > Mopalia muscosa. Next base: position 10,416 of record JARFOD010025952.1, read on the forward strand.
ACAAAATCAATTGCTATAATTCAACTGTACACTGTAACAGTAAGGGGGTTGTTGTTGTTGTCTTAGACCTGACCAGACTTACATTAACAACCCTCGACTGCACAAGAATTATCTTAACTTTTTTAATGGTTGACATTTACTGTATTCTGTAAAACACAAATAGTTGATGCAATATAGGAAAGCAAATTCTAAAATAGATGTATGAGCACTAATTGTATTGAATGAAACAAAAAATCTAATCGTTCTGCATGCAATCTTTTCCATAGATATGAGGATCATAATGGACCCTGCTCAAAAACATATATGTAAATAAACAAATCGAAATGATAAAAGTTGCACCTAATTTATACAATCTTTAGTTCTGAAAACATAACA
>JARFOD010025963.1:0-24376 GCA_031763545.1 Mopalia muscosa
GAAGCTTATTGTTGTCATTTGCAAATATACGTGCCAATAAAAAGTGTTAAAACGCTCGCATGTTTAAAAACGAATATTGTACTGTCAGTACTTTGACGTGTTTGTTTAACAATGTAAATACAGATTTAGTACTCAGACCTACATTGTGATACGGTTTAAACACACTTCCTTATCTGTCGAAATAATCTCGTTCTAGAAATAGTTTAAAATCTTGCATGATTTTGCACTGACATAAGTGTGTTCGAACCTGGGATCCTATAATGGATGTACATGTACTTGTGATACTGTGCCGGGATAAAGCTGTACTTTATAAATTATATAATTTAATAATTACATAATATCATTGTTATGTTACTTTATAAAAATAAGTTGATATGTAAAATAATCGTCGTTAACACGAACCAATGGCGTTATCATTCTGTTGTTTCCTGCTGGAATACTTATATTATATAGCCTTATTGCTGTATACTTTATGAACTTATTCAAATAAAGATGTTACGGTTATACCTATGTTTATCAACTCTTTTTGAGCAAACGAAACTTGTCAGTACCTTTGTGGAAGGATTTAGAATGAAAAAAAAAAAAGTGGTTGGTGAAGATCAGTGCTATTCAGAAACCGACGATCGGCCGATGATTATAGTTTTAAAAAAAGATTTAAGTAAATTATTATTAATTTAAACATGATTTCATTTTATACTGCTAATTGATACAAGGTTTTATCAATTTAAACGAGATAGTAATATATAGATAGGAAAACCGTTGCTGGAGAGGCAGAAACAACTGTCCTTGACTGCAACGCTAGCTAGCCATTATCTTGTTTCAGCTAATCAACAACGAGAGGAACACGATTAGCTTTTCATTGATCCCCAGTCTAGTATCAGTAAAGATAGCCCAGAAAAATAACCTAAATCGAGTACTGATATGGAAAATTTTAGTTCCCCATTCATGCTAACACCTGTTAAATTAAGATTTCCTTTACACTGGGGGCATTTTTGTTCTGATTTTGACGTTTTCAGGCCATTCGCTCTAACATTTCCGGTCACTACACCATGCCAATGCATGTCTTCCAGGAGACTAATCATGCATATCAACTGTAGGCTTATAAGACAAAGTCTATAGGGATACATGTTATTACCTAGGCCTACACAGTGCTGTATCTACGTTACTTTTACTGAAAGCTTTCTTCCTGGCTTCTAGTTCTCCATAAGGAATAATTTGGTACAAACCAGTATGGTAATTATTCTGTCTGATAAAAAAACTCAAAAAGAACTTCAATCGGATATGACAGATTTATCGTAGCTATAGCATATGGAATGACGTAGTTATTGTGTGTCACTTGCACCGCGACGTCACTTCCGGTTTGTAAAATATTAATTACTGGCTTAATATTAATTAGTTTCTGAATTGGTTTACAATATATGAAATGCTTTGAAAGGTTTTCTCATTTTATAGTAAATGAGATAGAAAACTAGACCATACAGGACTGTAATAGTGCTTCGTAAAATTCAGCGATACTTTTACTTGATATAAGCTTAGTATACCTGTACTACATTTTATTCCTTTTACAAAGTGGTAATAGCTAATACTTCATAGACCGCTTAACCTGTATCAGATATGGATATAGTAATACTGTTGTATGTTCTGTACAATTTACTGGATTTGACGCTTTTATCTTTTGACATTTTGATGCATAGTTAAGTACCATTTTCCAGCTTACTAACAAGCATCTTTAATGGGTGTATTGATTGACTATATCTTTATCAGTTCTAATTAACACGATTAGGTTTGGTATATCATGGCAGCTCATGCTATTATAGTGTGATCAGAAAACAGACTATTGATTGACGTCCAGCAGTTATATTGATCCGACTGCCCATTGCCGATATATACATGGCCAGATGAAAATAGCAGCTCTAGACGTGCAACATATTTCCCCCATATAAACACTTTCAACTCCACTAGATTTCTTTTTAAACGGATTAGCAACAAATTGAATGCTATTTTTATTCTTCGCCTTAAAACACTTCTAAGAGAGTTTACTTAGGAGCATTCAAAATTAAACAGCCAATATATTTGTTTATGAATTCGGTCTTTGAATCCAAAAATTCATGTACCCAGTACCCATGCAATTTTATATATAGTTTTCATATATTTAACGCCATGCTTTTCTATATATGTCAGCGGATAACCATAGAGCGGTAAAGCTATAAGTTATGGGATATATCAATGGGTTAACGAAGGGTTTACGTGTTGTGAAGTTCGTATGCTGGTCTTACAATAGCAAAAATCGTGACCAATTTAAAATGTATGGTGGTGATGACGAGTTTATTCAATGCATGAGTATGGATACTATCAGCACAACAAAGACAATGGGTATGCTTTGTTTGCGAGGTCCGACGCCTGATCTTCAAATGACTTGAATGTGCCGTATCTTTTTGAGAGTGAATCAATAAACTAAACTAAACTAAAACTACACTAAACTAAAATATCTAATGTGTATGAAAGAGTTTCCCAATTAACATGCAATGGGGATAAAATAGCGGCACCATTTCGCGGGGCAATACTTCATAAAAATGAATTGTCTTTTAACATAAATACATATTTGTCGAACTATAATAAATATTACACAAGAGAGAACAGTTAGATCTTTGTCACCATTGTAAACACTCACATATGCAACTCTGTACATAGGCCCACACACTGTGTAAGAATATAGTATGTTTACGGAAATCCAAACTGACATAACTAACGGGAATTCACAAACGTAAACATGTAACGGAAATCCTTAACTCCAATGAAGTAACTATTACGGAAATGTGCAAGTTGCGTAGATACTGCATGCATGGCCTATAGAAAAATCTACATCTATTTTAGTATTTGTTTAACACCGTCGCCGTTTTACATCTATACGGTAGATATGTATATATGAGGCTTGGCCATAAGCCATGCAGGGCCACGTTTGTAGTGATAATCGGTATAATGCTTACATTCTGTATTCACCTGATAAATTACATCTGTCTAAATACACCGGGACTGTATGTCATGATATCGTACAGTTGGAAATCAATGCAATTCTTTTTTTAAAAAGTACTGATATTCATAACGATTTGTTCCATTTTACTTTAACCTACAATATACACTTACTCATTTGCAAGCAGCTGGACTTTTACGTAACAGTGTTGAAGTGCACAGCTCTATAGCACGTGGTGGCGATGCTTTACGCCAATAGCGCAGTCTCGGTTGAAATGGATAGTTCTTGGTGGTTATGTCCTGATGATGGTTTAATATAAAAATATAGAGGATTTCTTAATAGTTTGTATAAGTTCTATTAGTGGCATTTAGAAGTGGGATAACATAAACCCAATAGGATATTAACACGGATAACATAAAACTAATAAAAGTTTGTATCATATCATACCAATTATAACTTAACCCGTACTAGATATTGGGTCGTGAATATAATGCCCCACTGTTTGGACAATTGTCACTCTGCTGAAACACAACATACACTTACAGTAGTTCTAAACGGAATATTTACGATAAAGGAACAAAAGATGATAGGCTCTATATATTAACGGAATTACATAAACACGAATAATCTATATTTATAGGCATGTCAATTATATATCCGTAACAATAATATATCCGAATATAGCCTACAAAAGATTTCCTTCCTGTATTTACGAAAGGTATGTGCATGATTTACTGCTTAACGCACACGGACAATGAAATACCACGAAAACGTGTTATAATCAGTTAAATAACCCGTTCACTGATAAACGCAATGGCGTGACTGGTGTTTTACTCTAGGGTTTTAATAACATTACGGCAGTGTAATCTATCTGTTAATCCACCAAAAATCAGATCTTCGTGTTTGTGATATCTTCGTATCGCGTCCCGTTATTGTTCCGCCTTGTCTTCTTTTCTTGCCCTGAAGGGGCGTCAAGCTTAATTTCCCTCACCCAATGGTCTGCATGGCACGCTGTCATATGAGTGTAATAACATTTAAAATACCGCGAAAATACCTTAACAAAACATACAAAAAGACAAACAACCATAACCTATTTTGCTTCGTTGGAAAATAAATGTTCCTCCAGAGTTTAGAAATAACAAGATTACTAAGATTTGTGAATTGAGAGCCGCCATGAAATGTTGTCAACGAAAAAATCAATGCGAAAAAAAATATATATAGATACTGTTGAAACAGAAATCCAATAACATATATTATTACACCTCCAATAAATGTAGAGCGACAATAGAGACAAACAATATTACAAATAAAATAGAAGTTAAACATGCGAAAATTCTCTGTGTCGAAATCATTTTGCACATATCGTAATTTCGAGTGCTACATAAATACGAGCTGGTGTTCCTACAAATAGGACACGATAAACCTTCATTTGTCAAACTGGTTCTTAACACACATTCGTAGAAAATCGATATTCAATGAAAGTAACGCCCGAATGACAAATGGCTTGAGCGCGGTACAGGATATAACCCGAAATGTAGTGACGACTAGTACAACAAAATGATACTTTAATGGTTATTCCGGTCCTAAATTCAACTCAATGACAATGCCAGATGCTGGCCTACATCCAGTGGTAGATCCAGTCCGATTCGGGAAAATGGTTTAATCATCCCGATATAGAACGATGAATCAGAAATCAGCAATAAACATTTTACTGCATGATAACATATCTGTTAATGGCTTTATAGCGTGTTAATTTCATCTATTTGCGGAATCGGCTTATTGGGCGTTGCTATGTCGGGTAAGAAAGGCGTTAGGCGTCTTCCAACCGGAATAACGATAACGACGATAATCCTAATGACGTTCTTCAAATGAGAATAAGTTTTTGATTAAATTTTTTCGGTGGGCTGCAAAACGCTGTTTGTATAACTAAATAAAATAATATAACACAATTCAAACTCTGTCTGCTTTACATTTCTAAAACATATGGACAAAAATGGGTCTTTTGAGTCTTCTTCAATTCGTAATACTTGTAGAAATATGGTCCCATTGTGCATGGGTCATTGACCCTACTCAGATACAAAGCACAGTGAACGCAATGTCGTAATAAGCCTGTTTACATGACAGTGAGGATTTTGAGGAAAATTCCTAACTCTCATGTTTATAGGGCTTTGTCGTATTGTGATCCATATCAACACGTTTTGACTTTGGCTTTCAATTAGTGAAGCGGTGGGACCACCTTCCCAAAATGACGGACAACAAAAACCTACCATATGACACAATTGTGTCATTTAAAACTATACGTGTAAAAGTATTGAAGGAGATTTGATTGTCTCACAACATGTTGTGAAAGTGGTCCCTGAAGCAAGTTACATACCCGATAGGGAGCGTATTGGTCTCGTTCTCTTCTACTAAACTTTACATGTTGGTGACAAGGTTTTGAATGCCGATATTTCAGAGCAGTATTTTGTGTTGCTGTTGGGTTCAGCTATAGAACTGGAAGGAGAGAATTGACATCCTTTTAACTTTCTGTCGATGCTAGATCTATAAAGAATTTAAACTGTCAGTGGAGTAAAGTACATTAAATATGGCAGCTCATATGTGGTGGCTTATACGTGTCCTATTTCAAATTCTGGCTGAGGCAAATAAACATGTTTTGAAACTGTAGCTCAGTCTGTAAGAGCGCGGGCCCGGTCAGTCAGAGACCCGAGTCCGAATGTCCCATTACGCGAGGGGGGGGGGGAGCCCCCCCCCCCCTCCCCCCCTGGGGTCCTTTATAATAGAGCATCATACTTATCCAAAACAATGTAGCTGCGATAAGGATTGTGTGCTGTCACTAATTCTGTATGCAAAAAGAAGGAAATCAGTTTGGATTAAAAATATTTGCAACAAACCGAAAGTCATTTACATGCATGAGTTGGTCGCATTACAAGGTTAGATTGTCTTTAAGTGACATAATTGCATACGAAACCACGCGATTAGAATGTCTTACACACATAGAATTTTTTTCCGAAGAACCCTTTTATTAACAGTGCGCCTTAAATAGAGCATTGGGAGTCTTTTGGTGTATGACAGAATCAGCTGATCTCTCCTGTAGAAATGTAGAGTGCCTACTAGTTTATATTGTCCAGTGTCTACCGCTGCAATCTTGAATCAACAATCTATCTTCTCTGTAAGTTGAAAACGAATGCTACCACCTATAACAAGTCTTTTACCCATGACAATACCAGTCATCAATAAACAACCTGTTTCTAATCATATCATTGTATAACTGTTATCATACGCTTAGCCGTAGCCTACTCTATGTGAAATATTCCACATTAACTATTGTCAGTGATTCAGAACCGTTTCAGAATAGACTCATGTCTGAAAAACCTAGGCCATTTTCGTACCGCAAATAATTTCTGATGGAATGCTTCGTTTCAGGGGAGGTTACTCGCCTTGATTTATTTTCACCATGTATATAGCTGAGTTATCCACGTGCTTATTGATTATGTCTGAAGGCTATTCTTGTGTTGATATGATGACGTCATTAGAGCTACATTATTCCGACATGAGCATAGACTATCAAAGGTTTAATGAAGGCTTATGTATATCCAAACAAAGAAGTTGTTTTGCAGAATATTATTATTCCATTAAATGCATTGGAACGTCGAAACGGTGATAGATAGACAGACAGACATACAGACACGCAGACGACAAAGAATAGGTCTAGGTAGAGATAGCTGTGAAAGTCAGCTTTGTTTGTTTATTGATCATATTACCATCATTTCCCTTGTCGCTAGGGCTGAGAAGCATTCCATGTTAAAACAATAGAGATCTATCAATACTTTGTCTACCACGCAATAATCAGCGGAGGGTAATAACTTAACAAAATCGATTGCAATTTAAAAAAATTCTACGAGCCTACATCAATTTGAGCGTGTATATAATCCTCTGTCAGAGTAAAAAGTGGGTGTCAAAATTCAATATTTTGAGTTTAATCCAAGAACATTCCGTGTGACATCTGCCAGTGACATCCCGCGATATAGGTTGTGATGTACCATCAGATTGAGTTCGACTTCCAATTTCCATAACATTTCAGTGCGTTTCCGATCAAGTATTCGAGAGAAGTCCCACACTGATCGGGTTAAATCGGGCACAAATTTGGACATTTCCGCCAAAAATATTGTAAATTAATAATGTCTTTGACTAACACCAATCATGTTTTGCGCATGGATCATTTTCATACAACCAAAGACAATGAATGGATTGGGAATGTGCATTTTTCAGTCTAGTATCGATTTGATCTACTTAGATAGTCCAACTTACGACAGTAAATGTCCGTCAATGAGATACGCCTTCATTTAGGCCTACTAATGGTGATTTTGTGTTTAACTCTGAGGGGTTATGGGTTCGATTCCTCGCAACGGGTTCAGCCAGCAAAATCGTCTACCTCAAAATCTGTTCAATCTTAAAAATGTCTATCCCGAAATTACGAAAATACTGTAAATATACAGTTTCTAAACGACACAAAATATATTTATTATGAAAGTTAATTTTTTAACATGCCTTTTGCGATGCCTTGATGGGAATACGTCATATACCCAGAGCAGCATTCGTGTTCATAAAGAAAGATAACGTGCGCAGTACAATGGCCAAGCGATTTATCTCCAGAATCAAAAGAGCAGCCATGAGTTCTTAAGCAACGGCTCGCACCAGGATGCCGCGTGATTGACAGACGCTCCAGTGATAACAGGACAATACACTGCAGATCTTAAGCTCTTAATTTGATACTGGTAACGCCATGTCTTTCCTGACAATTTGCCATATAACGATTCGCAAAGTTAGGCCATCAATAAATCGGTACGGTCGAAATTGTCAGTTTAGACAAAAGTCTGACATTTAATGCGATCGATATTTTTGACTCAAATTGAACAAGCCCGGATAATTACGACGGCCGATCTCTAACCAGCATAATTATCCCCTAGGTCAATTGACCAGCCAATAAATACAGAAGCTGCCAGACACAAAATTCCCGTTAAGGTGTGGCAGTCATTCCCGAAAGTGGCCTTGCCATTGGGAGTGGATTAAAGCAATTAATTACAGAGGACGGGAACTTAACCAGCCCGGAGTGGTCATTAAACGGTCAAGGTGAAATGAAACGCGATACAGTTCGAAGTTTAATCTTCATCACCAATTACAGAACGTTTGCAACACAATTATTTCATTAAGAGAATCTTTCTACATTGATTAACATGTCTATATTATAAGGTACCGTGATGTACATTCTACATGCTGTGTTAACAGTATTATACCCCGAAGCTATGAGTATGCATGGTAACACGTGGTAAGACATTATGAAAAATATAGATATGGACAACTTAGCGATATCCCTCGTTTTGTATCAACATGCGTGCTGACTGCTTTATGCGCTTCAATTCGTGACAAGACCTTAATGACGCTACCGAATAAAACACAGCAAATATTTTTATTTGCAACAGAGTAAAACTTTTGCTTCATATTTAATACTAAACTAGTTTATTTTAATCATATGATCATTAACCACTCACTCACTCACTCCTCACTCATTCAAGGTCGTCAACATTCCACAAATATACTAATGTTTTTGTCTCGTCAATGCCGGACAGTAATCTTAAAAGAGAAATAAATTCGACGGGATGGAGGAAAGGGTGAAGGGGATGGAGAGAGAGAGAGAGAGAGAGGGGGGATGATTGACCGCACGTAAAATAAATACATGAATCTAATCGCTGATGCAGAAAGCGTGTGATACCTTCACCCCAGCTTCACCAACCGGCAGGCTTATAGACTTCGTGACGAGGTGAATTTATCGCATCCGAACAGTCCGAATGTTGTTATTTACAGAACAAATACAAACCCGTCTAGCATTTGGTGAATGGTAGTTCGTACATCATTTTAGGTTTTTTGCGGGCATATATTGGCCCACTGACTATAACATATAGTGAACATAGTGAGCTATACACATAGCGTGCTTTGTAAGAAGATTGTCTTTAAAAAGATGTATCTCCCTCCCCCCCCCCCTCCCACCCCCGTTTTACATCTTCCCCGTTTTCATCTACAGGATGTTGGACAATCATTGAATATTAATGACGAGTTACTTAAAGAATTAGCAAACCAATAGCCAGCTAACACATTTAAGTTTTTTTTTATTATCATTTCTGAAATAAGCCCGGATACACGTTTTCAGGATAAGGTAACCATCCAAAGCGCCGGATTATTTGTTCAAATATAATTGCACACGATGTACAGCAGTCGTTGGTTTATTATGTAGGTAAATATATATATTTAAATGTTTATATAACAAACAAAAGAAGAGATGGGAATTATCTGAAAATGTACTGTACACTATATATATTCTACACAGTGATATGTGTTTTATAACATGCTATATCCCCAGTTTAATGAACATGGTTTATATTGCTGAAGATTTGTTAAAGATAAAGCACACACAAAACAACCCGTAAGGCCTACAACATGAATTTTGCCTAACAATGTTTACTTTCAACATTATATGTGTTCAGAGTTATGGATAAATCAATAGATAGGACTAAATTTATCACTACTGTATAATTGCGTCACGAACATTTATCGCCGGATTAAATTATTGTCATGAGTTTCCGTAGTTGTCTGAAATGCGATATTAGAACAGTAACTGTAGTTATAATATTCCTCACTTGCGGCTCGAGACTGGCTTTATAATATCGCCAGAATAATGCATCTGTTGTTTCTATGCATTGCATGACTTATCCGTTAAGCTATCTTGCACGATTTATATATTGTCCTAAACAGATTGTATTTAATAGCTGTGCAATCATTTTATGTGAACAATAACGTTTTTGTTCGTTTATACTTGAAATTTAACGATGTCATTGTGATTCTATATAGGTTTGATAGCATCTGTACAGAAGAAGTCTTTTCAAAATGTTTGGAATTCATTTTTCTAAACAATCATTCAATGTTTGAGATAAATGAGAAAACCAGGGTCCATACATACGCATTATAAACCCGCGTATAGATGTAAAGAGTACACGAATTCTTTAATACGTAAAGAATACGTATTAATGCTAAATTCTTGTAATTTACAGATATTTAGACAAAGGCGCATGAAAGCCACTTACTGAAATGTATTTGCTGTACATTAACACCAGCCAAAATTATTAACTACCGATAAATATTAAAAATCCAGAATTCAACAATCGATTGCGGATTGTAGACTGATATAAAACATGTTCTCATTCATTAAACACATTAAGAGTATGTGAACTGTTCTGTGAAGGTGAGTTTCTTATCACTAGTTGTCAGTGGGTACCCTATAAGTTCGACATGGATACTTTAATTTGAGGTGACACAATTAAGGTGGAGATGTTACACTGACATATAGAAGAAATGAGATTTACCTGAAAATGTTTTTATTATTATGCATGCAGTAGTAACTTCTTCAAACACGGGTCTTTATAAATGTCTTGTTTTTGTTTGAACCCCGCGTCGACACATCTTCCGTGCTTGTCAGAGACCCGAGTCCTATTCTCGTTGGAGGTAAGCAGCATTTTTTTTTCTTCTCTTATTTAAAAATATATATTGTACTGGTTTTTAAAACGTATGGTCATTTTATAACTCTAGAATGTAACTGCATGGGATAAAAAAAAGCATGGGTGTAAAGCGTCGAAAAGGGCCTGGCTTACTTCAGGCTAGAAAAGGCCTAGCCGCACAAGAAAGAGGGCCATAATACAAAAGATAGACGGCTGATTTTCTATTTATTTATCCATTAATGAAATAGAACTGCATTACTCTGAAGATTTGCTACGTTCATAACGAAATCTCGGTGAAGTTGTACAGGTGTAATGTGCCGAACGATTACCTCTCGATTTGTTAATCTACTGAAAAAATCGTCATGGTATACATTGTGACCAATCGTCTATATTCGTTGTCATGGACAAAGACGGGTTAACCCCATGCAATGGAGTATGGGTATATTGCTGACAGCAAAGATATGAAAGATGTGAAAATATTTGTTAGTATACATCCAACATTTTGCAGATTTCAATAGGTTTGTTTAAAGATAATATTGCTATCTATTGTCGTCTCCTTTAAATCAATCATTTCTCGAGTGATTTCAGCCCAATCCAAGACTGTGAGCAAAGTGAGACATACATGAAGTCCCGGAAAAATCCGCATGTCGGACGTTTTGGAACCATCCCATTCGGCCTATACCATTAAAAAGCTCTTCGACGTAGACTGAAACCGTTCCATGGAGGTATAGTACAACAACTCTCTCAATCAATTCCATATCGGTTTGCTATTATGACACATTTTCTTTGTTGTAAAATTATTAAAGTGACTTCTTTTCAAAAGAGAACAAGGCAATAAATATAGCACAGTGGAAACCAGGAATTATACTGTATTATTTGAACTACACAAATTGTCTCCCTTGAACTATTATGGCACCTATACACGAGGGAGTCTCTGTAGTGGAGTTACAAACCGGATTTTCTGTAAGGAAATGTGTAATCGTAAATATATCGTTTAATATAGTGCCAAGTGTACTTTTATTAGCCGGGAAACCTAAATGCCTTACCTCAAATTGTAACAACTACCATGTTATTGCAATGCTTTACATTCTCTAGAATCAGCGACTATCTCTGTATACAAATGCACTCATTATAGGTACACTGGATTTTTGCATAGTCGATGCTTAGTGCGAGATCCCAGGAGTGTACACTCAGTATAAAGCCTTCCATCGAGGAGCTAAACATAAATTGTATAATTTGATAGCCACAAAGACTACAAAAAATAGTTGATTTTGTAGTTTAGTATTAACAAAACAAAATAACTATTAAAGAGGGTAGGATACGTCCGTATCTAGGGACGTTATAACGGGAAGTGGTTGGGGAGTGTTGGGAGACGTTAATCGACCGGCGAACCGTTACCGAAGAACTTACGAATCGATTACTGCACTGGCATACGTGACATTCACAGCCTCTCCAATTTACTGATTTCCGCTCTGAGCTTATCCCACGAGATACAAAAATAGTGAGGGGACTTTCTGACAGTCTACCCAGTCTCTCCACGGGGCCCCGGCAAAAGCATGTTTCTTGTGGCTAGATGTTCGATAATACGGCTTTAACAGACACAAACGGTCAACAAACGATCGCTGCCTAAATTCAATACGGTATAACATTGGTGATCGTAGAGTCCTTTAGCGTGCTCATTGATGGATTACATTATGCGATTTCACGAATTCCCCGACTTCGAACTGGAGCCATCAAGTCGAGACAAGCCCGCCAAAGAGAATATACCGCCAGGCAAACACATCCTTGTATTGAATTACCTCACTTCAACTTTGTTAACGGTTGAATTAATGCAGCTTTATACTATAGCGTAGACCCCTCGAAACATTCATGTGTAGTTTGTATGTGTAGATTAATTCATAGGTGTTTGGCCTTGACATAAACAGGGATAATAATTCAATCAATTAAATGTTTCACATCTGATGTATATTCTGGTATCTTAAAGCTGGGTTAACATGCAGAGAATCGTGCAGCGACTTCCCTCCCCACGACCCGAGTCACTCGAGACTTTCTTTCTCCGAGATCGAGAACGAAATACATACTCGCCATAGCATTCTCCCAAATGTGGGGAAAATTCGATAGCCAATCGGCCCGTTACTCTGGCCCCATTTGCGCCGATTTATGCCGTTTGGTTTTTCTTGCAAACGATATCTTGACAATGTTAAGATAACAAAACAATACACAGCACAGATTGGGCACGGAATATTTCTCATATTGTATTAAATTTTGAGTGATTGTATTTGTGTACGGATAATAAATTATCTCCCTTGCATAATAACGTGTGATGAGTGAGACTCGCCATCTAGCATGCTTGCTATCTTAGGAGCGACATCTCTATTAAGAATCGACCAGAGTTAGACAGTGCGTTTTATTTGGGATAAAGTGGGGTTGCAATCCTGCTAATGCATAATTTCAAAAACTCGAAGTTACGACCATTTGAAATGCCTGCTTTGAGGTGATTATCGGTTTTAGAAATTGATTGAAATGCCTTTTACAATGTGGTCTTTGGAAATATACGTGAATATGAATCTAGTTTTATAAATATTTTAATGAATTCATACAAACTTATAATCCGCTTTGCTCAGCTTTAATCCACTCCATAACATGTCGACAAGTAGCCTTATAAATTAGACCTACATGGCGTAAGACCACCATTATTGACTTGCGTTTTGTCACCCTCGAATATAGTTCTTATAAACCATGGTGTGTCGTCTTGTTTTATTTGTTCTGGTCCTGAAAATTTGTTTTTGGTGGAGTATTTGGTATTAATGTGAAGTAATTGATTTTCTGGTCAGTGTAATATTATAGCCCAAATAGGTCACATTTAGGTGTATTTATCACCATTTGATGGAGGGGTGATTGGACTGTTGTTTACATTCTGAGTCAGCTGGACAACATATATCACACTGCAGCTTCCGTAAGTCAAAATTTTGACGGTCATCCTCTGTCAAGATTTTAACTCAAAACTCCAAAAGGACCGATTAAAGTGTACCAGGGGGTTTCGTTTAACGAAAGTTTGGGAGGGAACTGTGGGGCCAAACGTTAACATTACGGCTTACGGTAAATAAATGGTGGTCTTGCGACACATATTACACACATAGATAGGTCCTATTACCTTGCAAGTGTTGAAATCTCACTTAACGTTAGCTTGAGTGCCGATTCGGAAACGCACAAGTCTGGCGACATAAAGTTGAGCATTCAAAATTCCAAATATGCTGCACGTGGTAGGAGTGGAGTTAATATACTGTGTCGAAAAAACTTCTGTACCCATGGCGATGTGTTTAAAAAGCCGTTACTGAGAGGCATTCATAAAAATGAAATAATCAATTGGGCTAGTTGGACAAGAATCTTTAAACAGAGTTTTCATTATTCTGTCATCAGTACTAATTAACTGTTTACAACTTGCATATTTCTTTGAGCTTCGGAACATATTAAACCTAAACTACGAAAATAACCATGAATGAGAGTCCGGACCGAGTCAAAGTAAAGAAATCCAGAATATTTTAACTACGACGCCATGAAAAGATGAGGAATGGTAAAAAGAATTAGGAACGTCATGAAAAGTTTGGTGAGGATCCGGTTTAATTTTAAGCAATTTTAATAAGTATTAATGACCCGGACACCTTCCCGGAAATAGCAAGATGATTGCACACGATAAAGGATAAGAATGACTGGTAAAAAAGAAAGCACTGTTAGTCAGGGAGCGAGCAAACATACATTATTTATAGAAATGTAGACATGTTGGACTGTTAAACGGCGTATTTGTGTTTGAGAAACTGCATTATTTTGAAATATAAATAAACAAATAATGTTACAGCCACAGAAGCGGTAGAATCAGACGGTATGCAGAAGAAATGATAAGAGCTTGAACTTTCAGATTTAAGAAATTAAAAAACTCTTAGAATATCGTTATTAAGCCTGAATGAATTTCTCAGAGTAACACATTTTGGCGAAGGACATCAATAAATGGACACAGTCGGAATAGCCGTTTAAGATCCGAATTGTAATAAGGAAGATACTTCAAATAAGGCTTTTCGCAGATGAGTGGAATACACAAGTTCTGAGATCGTCATTTATTTCCAAATATGTGCATTTCAGGTAGCGAGCGAAGGTTGATCATTTATTAATACCTGGATATGGTGAGATAAGATAACTCATTGACTTCCTTATGATAGGTAATGCTCGTTGGTATTTGTTGATAGGCGAGTGACAATAGGAAATTATATAAAACAAAACAAGAAAAGGAAGCTAATCTTTAAGGTTGTTTAAAAAAGCTGTAGTTGGAAAACAAAGTAAGCTTAAGCCACTATCAACTTGGTCATCGATATTTATGCCATTAAACATATTCCGTTGTTTTAAACTGCTTCGGAAATATCGTTTTGTCCAGCTATCACACCGTCTCAAGTTAGATAAGATTAAATCTATTGGCTTACACGTTCTCATCACAGGCCCAACAGCATATCCGTATGGTGGAACACCACTAATAACATCGTTGACGATATTATTGGACTGACGACATTATATCGCCTGGGCTATTCCCCTTGAGATATAGATTTACCACTGTCCGTGAGTCCGGTGTGGGACTATAGAACAAACGAGCAGCCTACCGTATCGATCTTCCAGACACAAACGGACAGTTGGTATCGAAAACGTGCTATATGTTCAACATACTATATCAAAGGACCCCGCTGTGCAATTAATATGTCTAACGCTACATTCTTTACTGGACAACTGAAATGCTTTATTATAAGGGGATAATTACTTGAGTCTTACGTGAGATCTAAGGGCTGCTCTGCGCTATGAATTCAGTCGTTATAGATTTATTCAAGGAACACACAATGGTTTCTCCAATTAATTGTTTTATATCTGCAAGCTAACACGCACCTTTTCTAATCATAGGAGAACACGAGAGCTCATATGACCTGTATAGCGTCTTCTATACGGATGCAAATATGAAGCTGCAAAGCATCTCACAAATAGCAAGAATGAATACAATAATACCAAGGTTTTAAAAGCGATATGACAACAGTATAAAGCAAAATTATCGACTTCTAATTACGAAAATTCGAGATTTATTTAATGGTCAGAATAACACAGAAATTAGGATTAAGCTAATATACAATTATAGACATATTTTAAGAAGTGTCAAAATGTATTTACGGGAATGTCACCGTGGCTATTTAAGGTTTGTAGAACAGAATATATACCTCATCCAAAGATCATGACGGTTACGCTCCATCTGTTCAGCTTCAGTATCAAAAAGAAGACCCGATACCATTGATGCTCTGATGCGCTTATATCAGCTTTATAGAGAGGTCATCTACTCATAGCAGCTACTCATGAATTCCACGGAAAGGAAGAAACACTATATTTCAAATGGCATCTTCAGCGTGGAATATGGAATCACTGCCAAGCTAATTGCTTAAACCTTCTGAATATACTATGGTTTGGTGTGATAATGTACATGTCATGCGCGCGCATGTTTAGCCCACTTTCGCCACGAAATTATTTTTTCTCTGCATGAGCTACAGAGGTCACATTTGATGTGTTGAAGATGTGTGCTTTCCAGCTCGGATACCTAATTGTAAGACAAAACTAGTTTTATAAGCCGCGTATTTAGCGTGACGGTTCACCATATCGTGTGACGGAATCACGAATGTGTTTATACAATCTTAATTTGTCTAGAAGTATAGCAACATCATTAACTAACGTAACCTGGCATACCGCATGGCGTTCAAGAGCGGCCATGTAGGATGAAAAGTCTTTTCAATTCCGTTGTTCATCCATATAGTTATGTTTTTCCCAGTATATATACCGTTCCATGGAGTCTCGTTCAATTTCACGTATATCAATTGGTACAGCCATGCTGTCGTTACTTACCATTGGAGGAAAATAAATTGTCCAATATCGCAAACACTTCACATTGTATTCTATAATGTTAGAGTCTATTACTGTTAGAATACACCACAGCCATTTAAGAAAGAGACAATTAAAATCTTTGAGAAAGAAGCCACGATGATATAATTGATAATACTCCCAATAAATATATAGGCAACTGATGAACCGTGTCTTGAATGTGTGCGAGATTAAGTAGACTAAATTTTCTTTCTTTTGGAAAATAAGTACTTTTTTACGATGACGTAACGCTTTCCATGTAAAAGTTGAATTAAATTAATCAGCTTTGAAATAATTTTCAGCAATATTATTCCACCAAAAGAGAAATATAATATACTTGAAATAAATAATCCTCTTCTCTTGACGGACTCTGCTATTTCTATAACTTTACTTTTAATGTGTTATCTATAATGACGTATGGTAGCCAAGGCAGTAAAGTATAGTTTAAATTAAACTTGACAGCTTCAATCAATTTGCAAACCATGTTTACTCCAATCTGTTTACATTTCAGTGAAATAAATAGCGGGCATTCCTATGTTTGGCTAACAATGTGTAAAATAAGCATTAAGAACGAAACTCGTTTTCTCCTCTTTTAAGTTAAATAGCTAAGAGTATGACACAAAAAACCATTAAATCAAGTTGAATCCACCTAATTCGTCGATACCCAATAAGCAGAACTTTGGATACAGTATCGATCAACATCTCCAATACATGCATGTCGTCGTCCATTGCCGTGGTGAGATATCGTCGATCCATGACCTCTAGTCGGAGACCAATCTATCAATCGTAGCAATTGTCGGCCTTTGCTAAACAAAACAGGATGTATGGACAGAGAGGACGTGTTGTCGCGAACCGAACTTTATTAGATTTTGAAAAAGACAAGTAACTGCGGAGAAACAGAATTAAACAGCGGATACAGAATTTCTGCCTACGCCTGGGCTGCTGTTTTGGTCCCCAAATTACAAAGGAATGCTTGTACGGTCAATGCTATTTTAAAAGACTTTAAACAACAAATTTCCGGTTAGTCTGTCATGTGTGATATGACCCCAATTCTACCGTCAGGTTGAGGGTTATGACGAGGGATAAGGTTTCTTACATAGAACTACAAATGCATACACGGATATGTCGATTTTTGAACAAAAATCGACGTGGATTCAATGTGCTGACATCAGTTTTTTATCAACTATAATAATATTCAAAATAATTACAGGTAACTATTATGCAAAAATTTGGAATACATTATGCAGTATCGGCAATAATTAATGGAAGACGTCTTGTCAACGATATTCTCACTCTATATCGATTTATAGGGAATGAAATCATTTTATTCCGTATTGCGACATTGGTTTTACGTTTTTGATTAGTTGTCACCGAGGGCAGTCAACTTCGGATCAGGGCGACACAAATGTTCTATACAAAGCATGAATAATACAATCGCCATTTTATTGCATTTTTTCTAACAGTATGACGATGTATTTAAAAAGGGCTAATATCAATGCAAAACATCCTGAATTCTCTGAATGATTCCTGGCACATCCTTTTCTGGAAACTATAAATGTATTGGGTCGGCAAAACTTCTGTACCCATGACGATGTATTTAAAAAGCCGTTACTTAGAGGCAGGCATTCATATATGAAATAATCAATTGGGCTAGTTAGACAAGAATCTTTTAACAGAGTTTTCATTGTTCAGTACTAATTAACTGTTTAAAACTTGGATATTCCTCTTTGAGCTTCGGAACATATTAAACCTAAACTACGAACATAACCATGAATGAGATTCCGGACCAAGCCAAAGTAAAGAAATACAGAATATTTTAACTACGACGCCATGAAAAGATGCATGAGGAATGGTAAAAACAACTAGAAACGTCATGAAAAGTTTGATGAGGATCCGGTTTAATTTTAAGCAACCTTAATAAGTATTAATGACCCGGACACCTTCCCGGAAATAGCAAGAAGATCGCACACGATAAAGGATACGAGTGAATGGTAAAACAGAAAGCCCCTTTAGTCAGGGAGCGACAGAAGCTGTAGAATCAGACGGTATGCAGAAGAAATGGCAAGAGCTTGAATGTTCAGATTTTAGAAATTAGAAAGACTCTTAGAATGTCGTTATTTAGCCTAAATGGGTCTCTCAGAGTAACTCATTTTGGCGAAGAACACCAATAAATGGGCACAGTCGGAAGAGCCATTTAAGATAAATTCGTTAAGATCCGAATTGTAATAAGGAAGACACTTCAATTAAGGGTTAAAACGACAGAGGATAAATATAGGTTATTAGAAAGATACATCTTGAATAAGAGCCTTTCCAGTTAACGTGTCGGCCTGTCGTCATCAGGTATTTGAACGATACACACGTTGTGGCTCTGGCAATCGCATTGAGGGTTTTTCTCCTGGGCACAGTCGGAATAGCCATTTAAGGTAAATTCGTTAAGATCCGAATTGTAATAAGGAAGACACTTCCAATAAGGGTTGAAACGACAGAAGATAAATACAGGTTAGGCAAAACCAAGCCAGTTATTATCATTACGGTCAACTGACCACCGTTTTAAACATGTTACTTCTCAGATCTGAGGTGGTACGAGAGAAACATTGAGACGATGTGCAGTTATTTAATTACAGACGACATGAGCATTAATTCATTTTATATAAGATGGTAGCAATTCTTTAGTTAAACTCGGTCGTGTAGAAGTTAGTTTCCGCAAGACCCATTGAAATATACTATTATAGTAATAAAAATAGCAGTGGCACAAAACACATCGAATCAATGTCCTGACGCATGTGGCAACAAAGGGTTAAAGGCTTGTGTAGTAACTCTATGTGAGGTTTGGACGTTTGCAAAAACGTTTTTTAGAGACTTTCCAGGCTGTTAAGTGGTTAACGTGTCGGCCTGTCGTCATCAGTTAGTTGAATAGTACACACGATGTGGCTCTTTTAGAGGGTTTTTGCGAGGTTTTCTCCTGCTTTTCCACTTTATAATGGATTTGTTTGTTTGTTTGATTGGTGTTTAACGTCGTACTCAAGGGTATTTCACTTATATGACGACGGACAAAAATACAGAACATCACAAACAAATGCTTTCTGTTACCCTTTAGCTTTGCGAGCACCAGGGCAACAGAAAGCAACCTCTTTTCTCGCCTCTTACGATCAACCGAGGAAGCCGAAGGAGTATTCTGAGGGCCATGGTCCACCCACGCGGAGCAGTCACACGACGCCAGATATTCAAAACTGAGAGAAATAATACAACTGCACAATGCGAATGAACAGATTCACTTAATGTGGTCTTTTAGTCCAGCTACCTTTCAGTCAAGCACCTGTGATCTGTTTCACTCACGGCTTTAGGCAGACATTCAACATATAATCCTCTATAATACATAGGCTCTTCTTTGCTTTGTTAGAGTGAACCACCCAGAGGGTCACATAGGGTGGTTTCTAAATCCCCTACAGTAGGTGAAGAAAATGGTACGGCTGTCCTACGATGCAACTTGAACTTTGCTGGCCGCAGTGATGTAAATATACCAATAATGATTACATACAGCAAAAGTTGTTTTCCAGATCCAAATGTTGTCCTTTTATCTGTACCTATACTTGTTATATATCACTGTGATACGTTAATTTGTATTATATTATCTGGTTTCACATTCGTCTGGGAAAAGGGTTGTTCATTAATTTCAATAAATAAGTAAAGTATAGTTAGATTGTATTGTGTTCTGCGTTTTCGTATAATTCCGTTATTCATCTGGGTAAAGAATGGGCCAATGACATATACTTAATGTCTCCGATCAGTTTATTGATAGGTTTCACAATTTCAGCTGGACACATACATAATGTAAGTGTTGGTAAGTTCGATACATAAAACGAAGTAAATCAAATCGACTGAGCGATAATTTTATCTTCATATTAGTTGGTGGTCGATTATTTGCGGCATTTCAACTCTTCTTACTTCTATGTACCGATCACAGGTCCATGTCGGTCAGTCCCCATCAAGAATATGAGTGAGCAAGTCACATAATGTAATCCTGTAAACGCAAGGGTGCTTTTTTTATACTAGGTTTATCATCGTTTTTCACCGAATCAAGGAACAGTGTGAAATTGACAGTCCATTGTCATAAAAGTGTAATATCATTAAGTAACTCCACACAAACAAACAAATCAGATCAGTTGTAATTTGGCATCAATAGAAATTGTTGTTTTTTCCTACTGTTAGAAATTCAAAGGTTTCTCTTGAAGCCAAACGTCGCCACCCATAATAACACTGTCGCCGCAAAGTTGTACTAACTAAGTCCCGGCTTGTAGCAGAAAACATACAAGCAGACACTTAACCTAGAATACCTAGACATGTTCCCGTATTTGTGACATTATACTTCAAGATTACGTGGAAAAAAAGTAAAGGCTTGGTGATTGTTGCACTGTCTAGAGGCAATACTATAATGGCAGTTTATCCAGTGATTAACAATTTAGTGACATACAAGGGCTGTCTTGAACTTGACGTCTTATTTGACAATAAAATCCCTTGAGTGTAGAGATTCTGGATTATCTCTCTGCTCAAATGTTGTTCCTTGTATTTCGCCTTTGTCATGGCCAAGAGCTAACGATGCATTTAGAGTTCTTCCAGGTATGTTTTTTCTGTACCATAAAAAATCAATATCAACAGGAACTTTGATAACTTTCGCACAATGTATAATATTTTCATATTTGTAGAAGCAAATAGAAAGTCGAAAACAAAAAAAGACTGGATAGTCATCGAATTTAATCCGGTTCCTAATGTAACCTAGATCGTTAAACTACATGTCAGACTATATAATACAGGCACACTGATATTTCTACTGTTGCAAAATTCTTAGATTTTAGACTTTTTAAGTTGTAACCGTTCGTTCAAAACTCAATCAATATAATGGAACCCCTAATCGCCGCTACAAATCACATCGGTTTAAATTACTGCTATGACGGAATTGTCTTTCAATTGGAAATGTTGACAACTGTGTGACTGGGTGATTACAAATTACGACAATGGCTTGTCTTGGACGCAAGGATTTGCGGGTGACAAATTATCTATTTAATAAGTATTTTAATTTTGTGTTTAACAGGTGTTGACATTATCACAAATACATCAACTACAAAATCGTTCTTGTTCCGAGAGCCTCCGCCTGTGTCTAACATTACTCTAACCGACGCGGTCCTAGTTGATTTCCGGGACCCCATTGGCCAGGCCCCCTCAATCAGCTACAGCATCAAGAGTGTCAACTCACATGACCAGAGACTAGCAGTTGATATAGGTATGTGTATTTTGATATCGGGGTATATATATATTAAATATATAACTAAATTGGTATAATAACATTCTGATAGTCTTCTTAGACAATGGATATATCGCAGCTGTGGAAACCAGGACAGTGAACATTGGAAAAACAGGATTGTTTATGCTATACACCTGAGCTAACCGTCAATGGACACTTTGGTAATATGAAGTTCCCTATGTGCTATATGGGCTACCATTGACATACGTCGTTTGGAAGTTTTCGGGAAAGTAAACGTTTATTTTATTTGTTAAGACTGAATCTAGGTGGAACAGATGGAAAGCTCTACATCGCTTGTCACATCCAATTTCTGAAACAAACTTGGCAAACCTGGAAGCAGGAAAGCTCTACATATACATCGCATCAAGAACACTTGAATGTAATGCTTGTATAACATGTAATATTTCGTCTTTATTTAGAATTGTTTTTTACTTATGTTGAAAAGATTTTCGCTTATGTAAAATACAATTCCAGATATGTAAAATACAAATTTATTTGGGAGATTGAAA
This sequence comes from Mopalia muscosa, assembly GCA_031763545.1. Lineage (NCBI taxonomy): Eukaryota > Metazoa > Mollusca > Polyplacophora > Chitonida > Mopaliidae > Mopalia > Mopalia muscosa. Next base: position 22,261 of record JARFOD010025963.1, read on the forward strand.
ATTTATTTTACACATGTAGAATTATTTTCAACATATGTAAAGTTCTTTTTTACATATGTGAAATTAATTTTCACATAAGTAAAATAAAACACAATAACCTAATTATTTCACATATGTGGAAAAGAATTCCACTTATGTAAAACAAACTTTTATGTTAGATATCTACAAAAGAGTCCCACTTATAAAAAAAACTGGGAAATAATTTCTCCCTACAGCATGGGACTGAATTCAAACTTTATTCGTGCTCCTGTCATCTTGTGAAGGCTTTTAAGACGAATGCAAATACGATATGAATATATTCCACATGCTGTACAAGTTAAGCCTAAGCAAGGCACACTCGCAAATCGAGACAATTGATCAGGAAATGTCCCTCTGTATCCAGAAAACAACAACAAAGCAAAGCTATATATAGGACAGTCAGTGCAGACTACCAAAAGTCAAACACTTGCATATTTCCAGCCAGCACTATAAAACCATATATTCTCTTATGAAAAGTTCCAATTAAGGTGACAAATAAAGAGTGAATATTATATAAGGGAACGGGTTTACTCTTATTCAGAATTTCTATTGAAGTTTGCATCATTTTATTTCCCCTACGAATCAATTGTAGGCCTATAAAACAACTGTAGTTTCCCTGATTTATTCTTCGCTAGAAAATAACAAATGCCTTGCGAATTGCAGAAGGTGGTTGTTATTGCACTTATTGAGAAAATTAATTGCCGCTAAATACATGCTGTGAGGGAGAAGTCAGTAATCGAAGTCGTGGTTGCTTTTATTTCACATATCTACAAAAAAGTTCCACTTACCTTTTTATTTTTACATAAGTGAAAAAGATTCCCACATATGTTTAATTAAGGCTTATTTGAAATATGTCGAATTCTTTTTCATATATCTTGAATTCTTCTTTTACATAAGTGAAATTATTTTCAACATATGCAAAATAAATAATTAATTTTACACATGTGAAATTATTTTCCACATATGTTGAATTCTTTTCCACATATGTTGAATTATTTTCAACATATGTTGAATTCTTTCCACATATGTGAAATTCTTTTCTACATATGTGGAAATCTTTTCAATATATATAAAATAAAATCATTAATTTTATAATGTGGAAAAGAATGTCACATATGTGGAATAAAAGGTAGAAGTGATAAAACGGCTTGCCATAACTTCTACGTTATTTTAACTTTGAAGCAAAGTTTTATTTTAAAAATTCTGTTTTTGTATTTTTTCGGTATTAAAAAGTAAAGTATATTTTTCTAAAACTTATGGAAAACAATATTTTTCAGAAAATGTTAAATTTTGATTACCCCTTTTTCAAATTGCTTCCTTTTTTACACCACTTATGTAAATTTTTAAATTGTTCACTAACGTCATTTGTTGTTGTTTGCCTTAGAGTTTTTCATTTTTACAACCATGATATTATAAGTCATGCAAAACACCAAAATACACGTAAAATATTAATAGTGCAAATATAGATAACCATTTAGTCACTGATTCTATTTAATCTAATTATTGTACAAGTCCTTACAGTTAATGTTTTATAGTTTATCTTGTCGATTAATACATGGAAGTATAGTTGTTGTCTTCTTGATGTGTAGCTCTCCCCTGAATACTCGAGCTCATAGTCTATTGCAAACTCTTGAAAACCAGTAATCTTTCACACGTGGCAATTATATTATCATTTCCTTCATACTACCAGGAATTTTCACCAGCATTGTATTGGCGGAAATTACCACAAATAACAAAACTAAATAATTTGTTAAAATTTACACATCATGTTTGAAGAAGGCTACGCTATTTGTGGTATCGTTTATCGACAAATTTTCGCACCTGGTCAGTAACATGGTCAGAGACAAGAAGTTTTTTTAACATCTTATACGCGCATATTTCTTATTGCTTTAACTTGAGTGCAAAGAGATGCGCATATTATCATCTCACTTCCGTTGAAATCCGCTGCTGCTGAAACCATTTCAATCTCTTGGATGGCGGAATGGTACGAAGGACATCAAAGAAACTTGGTAACACCCACTGGTCTTTTCTGTAGCACAGCCTGGGATTCTTGTTATAGTGATTGTCAGTAGTAGGTATACGCAATATGCCCCCACCC
>JARFOD010025964.1:0-10789 GCA_031763545.1 Mopalia muscosa
TTTTATGATATTAAGGATACGGGTCAAGAATCGTGGGGCAATTTTAATGACAATTCATGGCAATAGGCATTGATAGACGAGATAGTAGGATTTGCGTGCAGCAGCTAAATGAACGTCGTGCTACGCTAGACGTGAAGCTAGCGTAGTCAATACTGAGCTACCTAGCAGGCTTCCGGCACATTCGGACAGCATGGCAAAGTGCTGGACGATTTCAAGCAGATAGAATAAACTTGAATTCTTAAATGTTTGAATAAAATATTGTTTACAAACTGTGGCCTGTGCTCGATGGCCTATGGCCATGTCTTAGAGGTAGCGTGTGTGCTTACTAATTCTTCTTTGATTTACCGTTCTGACTAAGGGCAGTTATTTTACACTGGCTTTACTGGCACTGGAGGAAAATTTACTTTCCAACATTATGGAAATGGTTCACATCTTTGTTGTGCTAGTGTTAATTGTTATTGGAATACACCGCTGTTTTATAAGTGACATGCCCTTAAGCATGGCTTTAAACACCAATCAATAAATTCACCGTTTACGAGATTGACCATCGACCAACAGGTATATAAGTGAGTCATACAATGGGGCTTCAGCAATCTCGGGGGTGATTTTTACAAGGTTTCCTCCAAGTTTTCCATTGAATTAGGTGGAAATGTAAATTGGACAATCCATTGTCATATAAGTGAATACCCTTGAGTATGACGTTCAAACAAATCGATGTTGAGTTTGTGGCACATGAACAAATTGCATGGGGTAAATATATACATTGAATATAGTACTTACTTTTGATGACCTTGCACAAGCGAAGCCCATTAAAGGTTTGTTTTGATGATTACCCATCCTGACTGTCCATCAGAATTAAGTTGTACAGAAATTGTTGGGAGTAACATTATGACCAGTTATTTTCAATCTTGTGCCACTAATTACAGGTATTAGGTCACAACTTGCCTGATTACCATATAAAAATGATTAACAGCATATACTTCATTCTTTTTACAGGTTTAACAAAATGGGAATGTTTGAAGTTGAAAGTTGGGCTGCTAACAAGGCTGCTGATAAACTATCAAAACAATTGTTCACGGTAAGAAAATGTTCTTATACCTAAGTAAGAGGACATTATTCGGTGCACAACTTCTCACTTCTCTAAATGATCAAGGGCCTGTCACCGTGGCTTAGTGGTAGTGAGTGTGCTTCCTAAAACTGATCCTGCTTTGATCTACTGTTCACAATCAGGTATATGAGTGAGTCACATGTTGTGGCTCCGGCAATCGTGGGGTTGTTTTTTTACGATGGTTGCCTCGGTAATAAGGCTTTGTACTGTGTGAAGTGGACAATTCGTCGTCATATAAGTGAAATACCTTTGAGTATGACGTTAAACACCAATCAAGCAAACAAACTAAATCATCAAAGCAGAGTAGTATTGGTCTTTTTTTTTATTTCTGTGTGACTTTCTCCAACTGATTTCCACAATGGATTCATATTTAACCTTTTACAATTATCAGTAATACAACATTACAATACAGTTTTGTGTTGTATGGTTACTGACATGAGAAGGGATATTAGTGAGCAAAGAAATTAAAAAAGCCACAACTTACATCATGGCCTTTTGCATTCTAAAATATAATCAATTCACCTATCTACGTCGAGACATTGACTCTAAGATACACCCAGGCCATGTTGTTTTGCACTTCTTTTATTTGCTGGGCTGTGGCTGATAGGTCACCCCAAATATTGGAGGAAATTAATGTGCGATGGTCTGGCACTGCGTAGGAGTGTTGTCTTAGTCTCGTCCACTATAGAAACTCTCGCGAGAATACGATTGGGCCTTTTGTTGTCCCATATAAAATATTTCTTAGTAAATAATTGACGAACTTCCATTAAAAAAAAATGTAAAAAAAAAAATTTTTTTGAATATTTATCAACTTAATTTAGAATAACTTGTAGTTTGCAGTTAATAAAACAAATTGCTGTTATTTTTGTTTAAAGGGGAACAAGAAAAAGCTTAATCTTGATGAAAACAATGTTCAACAAAGTTCCAGAAAACCAGATAAAGGGGAGAAAACAGACTGTTTGGAGAAATGGAAGAAACGTAAGCACAGTAACTTGGAGGATGATCAAGAATTGAATTCTAATATCAAACAGAGGAAAATAGCACAAACAAGCAGTGGGAAACCCAAAGAGAACATTCTGGCCAAGGAAACTAACAAACAAAAGAAAAAATCAGCAAATTATTCAAAGGTGAAAAATGCACAAACTGCAAAATCTCCAAGAAATAAGTATAAACATTTAGCTTTAAAGAAAACTGAAATGGTAGAGGGAGGTAATTCAGTTAGCAATACGGAGGATACGAGAGAGCTACCTGCTGAGAAGTCAGCGAGCAGATTTGAGAAGGGGGATAAGAAAAATGGTAACGGGCAATCAGTAACAGAGACATTATCTTCACAGGTCACCAAGAAGAACAAATGTCAGGGTGAAATCTCAACTGAAGGTAAAATACATATTCAAGATGAAAAAAAAACGATTGCCAAGACAACTAGTCCTGTGAAAGAAAATAAAAAGAAACGCAAACGCAAAAAGAAAAACAATCCAATGAAGAATAAATACAGACACTTGATTAAAAAGGAAACAATAGATGAAAAGAAAGGTGAGGGTATAACTGATGTAAATACTCATAAAATTGAATCATCTGATGATAAAAAAGTTAAGAAGAAATGTAAAAATAAGGGTAAATCAGAAGATACACGAAAATCAGAAGATAAACGAAAATCAAAGGAATGTGATAAAAAGAGAAAGTTTGATGAAAAAAAGCTTTCCAGTCCGATAGAAGATATTCTGCCATCAAAAAGGACTAAATCTGAATGTTCACTGAAGCAGAGAATGAACCTTAAGCTGAATGCTGCGCGCTTCCGTTACCTGAACGAGCAGTTGTATACACAGACTGGAGCAGAGTCCTTAAACCTATTTCAGGATGACATGGAGGCGTTTCAGGTGTACCATGATGGCTTCCAAAGTCAGGTCCTCAAATGGCCACATCACCCACTCAACACTATTGTTAAATATATCAGCACCAGGTAAGATCATTGTATTTTGTGTGTGATTGACAAAAGGTACCTGTTTGTCAGGGACTCCTTTTGTTTGTGGAGTCTTGCACAGCACCCTCACGGATTGCTTTTCTTAGCGTTTAAAGCCATTGACTAGTTTCTTATCACTATTATGCCAGTTTCATTTCCTTTATCCATTTAGCTTGCTCGCTGCCACTAGATTGAACTAACTTAAGATACAAAACCCATCATCATCCAGCAACATAGTTTTGGCAGACACTAGTTAAAGTCATAAAAGTAATAGTGAATAATTGTATCAACTTGGTAACATAAGTTACAATGAAAGTTGTATAGTGTTGTACTTCAGGCAGTTCCAAGGAAGTTCCCTGTGCCCCAGGGAGCTAACAACATGTTATAAGCAGATGATCTGCTGTTTCATCTTAACGGTCCTATCTTGTGCATGATTGATCCTAGTGGCATTTAGGAGTTATTTCCTTTAACTATTGAACACCCACACCGTCATGGATGGTCACAATGGTTGATATATCTTCAAGTATAGCATAGAACCCTTATTAATCATACTTTTCTTAAATATCCTTAACATCTTAATACAACATTAAACAAGTAATAAATTTAAGATTTGTTAAACAGATATTTTTCACAAATAAGTCAATTTTGTGAGTGTCTATGTGGGTCCTATTTCCAGATACCATGTCCTACTTTTATAGTGAAATATATCTTGTCCCCTTCGGTTGGGTAGTTAATAGATGGTGCCCACTTTTGCCCTGGGTCAGGCCTGTCCAGTATTACCTGGGATTATAATTATACAATTACCTGGGATTATTATAGAGGGATTAAAAACTCCACAGACTGTGTCTTCACACAAAATAATGTCAACAATTTTCAATTCAACATTTTGCTAATATTTGTTTTGCATACTGCTGTATTATTCTGATAACAATACACATGTAGAAAATTCTGATACTTGATGTTTTTCTGCAATTCGAGGCATGCTAAGTAGGCCTGACAGTTACCGCTTGTCTTATTCTGAACAGACCTTCTTATTTTTGACAAACTTTTCCAGCGTGTTGTTTGAAACAAGCTAGCCGAGTAACACATTCAAGGTTTGCTGATTTAAAGGCAGAGTTTCTTAACACTCTAGATACTATATCACAGGTATTACATTCTGGGCATCAAATTTTTCTAAAATATCTGTTACCTTTCAGAGTATTATTACATGTACATGCAGGGAAGCTTTTATATATATCATATTTCCATAAATTATTTTCATTTTGATATAACTTTATTATTCTCCATAACCAATTGACCATACTATTTTGCTCTGTCTTACAGATCACCCAGTTTAATAGTGGCAGATTTTGGTTGTGGTGATGCGAGGCTAGCTCAAACTGTTCCCAATACAGTTCATTCTTTTGACTTTGTGGCTCTGAACAAATTTGTCACCCCATGCGATATGTCTAAGGTAATATTGTTTTTCCTTCAATGGAATGTTAATGAGAATGAGATATAAAAGGGAAAGGCAACTGTTTTTTGACCTAAACTTATTATTTTTTTGCATATTTTCAAAGACAGCCGTCTGTAATGCGCCTGCAATCAAATGAGCATAGCCATTAGCGGAACTGACATCATTATTAAAAAACTCAGTAGTTATGTCATCTAGTCGTGCCAGCCCCTTTTGCCTGCACTGGTGGATCCTTTTATAAAGTCGAAATGGAGGGTTGTCCCTAAGCGAAACAACAACAACAACAAACAACAGCTTGTACATCAATCAACCTGTTTCTATAAACCAAATTTTTTAAAATCACATGTCAACTGAAAACATGCTAAACATATGTGTTACACAAAGAGCTATTTTGATATGTGAACAACAGATTTACATTGAGCTTGGATGATCAAGCTTGTGTATAGTGTATATGCTGTGTTGTTACAGATGCCCTCCAATGCAGCCATTAGCTGTGTTTTCGAACAATGACAGCAGTCCTGCCTCTTAAATTAACAGCTATGCTACTCAAAAGCAAGTGCTATATAGAGGTTTGTCTTTAAAAACATGCAATAAAAATTATAAGTTTTTTAAAAATAATAAGTTACGCTTTAAAAACCGCTGTCTTTTCTTTTAATTGCTATACCTAGTCAAGTGTATCAGGGGTAGTTTCTTTCACCCATTGGGCTGGCACACTGTCATGGGAGTGAAATATCTTTAAGTATACATCTAACCCCAATCAAACAATCCAACATAACTGGCAATATGGTACACACCTCCCATGTTAGATAGCATGGATTGACTTGACCTTACAGAAAAGTAATTTCACTATGGTGTTGAAATCCTAACAGGCCCACAGCTATGGTTTAGTGGTTAGCGAGTGCACTTTATGAGCCTACTTCGATGTACCATTCACAGGATAGTGTACCTCTGTCGACTCTGTTATATGAGAAACTAGATGTGGCTCCTCTCTATTTTCCACCATAATACGGCTGTCTACAGTGTGAAGTGGAGGATCTGTCATATAAGTGAAATACCCTTGAGTACAATGTTAAACCCCAAACAAACAAACAAAAATGTAGTCCTAACATGAGCTCCAGTTTAAGGTATTGACTAGTGACTTTCACTAATACTGATTATGATATCCTGAAAGATGCTGGCCCCGTGAGGGAGCAGGTGGGCCATGGCCCTGCAGAATACTCCCTCGGCTTCCTCAGTCAATCGTAAGAGGCGAGAAAAGAGAATGCTTTTTGTTGTCCTGGTGTTCGCAGAGCTAAAGGGTTAAGGGAAGCAGATTTTTTTGTGATGTTCTGTATTTATGTCCATCGTCATATCAGTGAAATACCCTTAAGTATGACGTTAAGCACCAATCAAACAAACAAACAAATACTTACAGGTACACTTCATATTATAAAGGTCGCTGGTTTGTAGATGTTCTGTGATTTGGCTGCTCTATGCTGTGGGATCCAGTGCCTTGGTTATACAATAAAAGAACAGCCCACAGCCGTCTGTTGACCAACATGTATATGATGGACAAGGTTTTGGTTTCAAACTAACAAACAATCCATTAGAAACTCTGAACTGGGCAAATTCATGACACTGTCATGAGCTAGTGGCCCTGTGATTAGTCATCCAGAACAACCAATCAACATGGTTTGTTATAGGCTTTTGTCAGATGTAGAGGTGATAATGCTGTAACATGGAGCTTATTTACATTGGTTTTAAACAGTTTGAATACAATTCTGACTGCATGTGCCTGGCTGCTCCTGGTGCTTTCAGACCCTAAGGAGCAACATGAATTCAATCTGTTTGAGATGTCTTTGTATTGTGTCCTGTGATTGTTTTGTCTGGTCATTGACTGTTACCAGGGGTGCCGAGGGTGCATTTTCAAACCATTATTGTGCCACAAGTCAAATAGAGCTTTTTTAATTGATGTTCAACAGGGGTGTTTTCTTCTTTGATTGAGGTTTTATATAAATTCTAAGGTTGTTTCAGTCTTTGTTGGGAATAAATCTTGAGTTCCATTAAGCATTCTGTCAGAAGGGAATAAAACGTCAGTCCAATTAAGCATTCTGTCAGAAGGGAATAAACTTGAGTCCCATTAAGCATTCTGTCAGAAGGGAATAAAACTTGAGTCCCATTAAGCATTCTATCAGAAGGGAATAAAATGTCAGCCCCATTAAGCATTCTGTCGAAAGGGAATAAAACGTCAGTCCCATTAAACATTCTATCAGAAGGGAATAAAACTTGAGTCTCATTAAGCATTCTGTCAGAAGGGAATAAAACTTGAGTCCCATTAAGCATTCTGTCAGAAGGGAATAAAACGTGAGCCCCATTAAGCATTCTGTCAGAAGGGAATAAAACTTGAGCCCCATTAAGCATTCTGTCAGAAGGGAATAAAACTTAAGACCCATTAAGCATTCTGTCAGATGTGAACACATCAAAGTTGAGACCAAGGTCAGGGTATCAAGAGATAAAGGGGATTGCTCAGCCCTGTGGCTTTTGATCATCTGATCTATCAACTAAAACTTTGGGTCAATGATCACTACTATCCTAGTCTGCTGTATCTACAGAGCTGTTTGTTGTTGTTGTAGTCTGGAGAAGAAAAGGTAAAGATAGAGCGACCAGGAGGCCCTGTCTGGTCTATAGCATGGAATCCCAGCAGGTAAGATCCAAACCTTCACACACAGTATCTCATTGAAATCAATATCAGAGGCCCTGTCTGGTCTATAGCATGGAACCCCAGCAGGTAAGATCCAAACCTTCACACACATTATCTCATTGAAATCAATATCAGACTGTTCATTGTTTTACTATATCAGTTATGTGGTGTCTTTTGTTATTGCCACTTTTCTTCTACAATAATATTGAACCAATTTGCTATGGTACAAAATAAGATTATGAGGTTATGTGATATTTTATATAGAAAACCCCTTTATTAGTCATGTCTTCATTATTTTAATATGATTCACCAGATAGCCTGGGAACTTTGTGTTGAAGGTAAACATGGAATTGAGGATGGGTCACACACCTTAGGAGTAAAATAATATAATAAAAAATTGTGTAGAACCTAAAAACCAGTCAAGCAGCAAAAAATGCTTTGTAATGTATCTTTGTATAAATCTCTATATATTATTGAGATATTGTTATAAATATCCAAAGCTAGTATCATTATTTGTATTTGCCATTACAGCTGTAAATATGGAATGACTCGGAACTGCAGGTATAATTTGTTGAGGTGTTCACAGTTCACATTGTATTGTTGATTTCCAAGATTGTTGTTTTCACTTGCTTACTTTAGAGAGACAACTGATAGACTGATTGCATTGAAGGTCAACAACCAGTTAACAGGCTGGATAAATTGTCACAGTACAAATCATTATAGAAGTGATGTAACATTGAGCAGGATGTTGAACCCGGTCAATATAATCAGACTACATGGGCATATCATTTTGATAATGTCTGTTCCTATTATACTGGGAATTGTAACAATCTTCATGCAATCAGTCAATCTCTTTATAAGTTAAAACCTATCATGCATTTACACTAGGATATCCACCATGTTATTGTTAAGATTTTTTATATAAAACATTTCAGTTATGTTATCAAGTTATATGATTTTAAGTCACAACACAGGGCAAATATTTACTATATTTTTTGTCTTATGGTCATTGATACAGAGCATCAAACACCATTCACTCTCACTCTTTTAGTAAACATCAACTATGTGTGAACACTAAGTTAAATTTATTAAAGTGAAGAATACAATGGCTCAGGGCAAACTTTGCAAAATGTTTTTTTCCATTAAAAAAAAATGTTTGCATGAAGTTTCATGAAATGTGCCCAATACCTCAGAGGAGACGTGGGTTCAATCAACGTACTGATGTCTCATGGGTAATGTCGCCCTTATTTACACTTCCTATTTAATGGATACATCAGCACAGTACAGTCTTCTACAGTTTGGCGGGCGGTTGGAGGGAGCTTCATGTTGCCCTGGTGCTCTCAGAGCTTAAGGGGAACAGGAAGCCGATCTGTTTGTGGCGTCTGTATTGTGTCCTGTTGTTGTCGTCCTGTGTTCATCCTGTCCTGTCTTTGTTTGTTGCCAGTGGTAACGAGGGTGGTTTCCTTCACTCATTGGGCTGGCACGTCGTCATATAAGTGAAATACCCTTGTGTACGACGTTAAACCTCAATCAAACAAAAACAAACAATCTACAGACTTTGAATCCATTGCTGATATAATCTGTTTGTGACAGGGATAATGATTGCAATATTACACATTTTATATGATTCTCAACAGCCTGCTTATTGGAAGACATGGTGGCGTTACAGACATTGATAGAACTCACATATACCAGTCACTTTTCTGCCCCTAGATTAAAATAAATATTATATTTGGCACAAAAAATATTTCATATTCACCATTCTCAAAGCAAAAATATAATATTTTAAAAGAAAAATATGAAATTTTTGCGTAATGATTTTTTAAAAAAAAACAAAACAAAATTCAAGTCCTATAGTTTACGGGCAGTTTGTTTGTAGTATTATAGTAATGCTTTCTTAATCAATGTGCTGTCAACCGTAAGGCACTGGAGGATTGAAACTTTCTAAAATATCAAAATGTCTTATATTGTATGATTGCTTTTGTCATATTAAATACCATTAAAGTGGTGTAAAAGACAAATCAATGATACAATTGATCAAGAACGTGTTGATGTTTAAGATAAAGTGTTGTGTTTGTATCCTTTGTAGAGATGAACCATATGATGTGTTGGCCATTGCTGATTGGGGAAAAAAACTATCATTTTATCAACTATCAGGAAAGCAGGTAATCACTATTACAAAACATGTTCCTCACCAGATGTATTTTCCTGAAAAACTGCTAAGTGTGATGTAAATACACACACATCCAAGACACTGGTATTCAATGTTAATCTTACTAATAAAACCCTGCTTCAAGCAATATTTTTACAGTTTTGCCTAGGGAAGAATCCAACTTCTAATCGTAGGTATGAAAGATATCTTCCTCTTTATTCAAGTTATTTTTTAGCCATTTTGTCATTGTCATGCGCATCAGTCGTTCAAAACTTGACATATTTTGGGAGTTATGAGAAGAGTCATTTTTTGATAAATACGACCCCTAATTTGGGACTAAACGTAGTTTGCCTTTGAAACTCATTAAAACACAGTTGTCCTCTTAACATTGTTTTCTAGAAAAATAGTCAAATCAGGATGACTTACCTCACTTTGTAAACTTGGGAACATTTTGCAGACATCCAAAACGTGATAAATGTTAATTAGCCATTCTAATGTCTAGTTGTCATGGGCATCTCTATTGTTTATCACCATTAATAGCCTTGTTTTGTTGTTTGCTTTACAAATTTCAGAATGGTAAAGATAGAGCATTGAATTGTGACCCTACCTGTGTTAGTTGGTTCACTAAGGGGGAGTATGTGGTGATAAGTGGAAGTAACAAACAATGCTGTCTACACACTAAAGAAGGAGTAAAGCTGGGTACAATAGGAGACCAGACTTCCTGGGTGTGGTGTGCTGCTGTCAAACCCGATTCTAACTATGTCGTAAGATTTTCAACTTTTATATTAAATTTGGCACCTAAATGTCCATGCAAACTGCTGTTTTGTTTTTAAATATGCATTTATTCTATGAATACTGGTTTATGTGAATTTAGCTTTTATAAAAACATATGCCACTGTCTGATTGATTATCCTGTTAATGCTGAAGACAATAGCATTTGTCTTCATTCAATCACACCTGGCCAGTAGATTACATTTTCTTTGGTTATCTTTCAACATGAGTTATGTTGACCAAGACAGATCCACATTTGTTATATTGGCCAATGTAGATCCACATGAGTTATGTTGACCAAGGCAGATCCACATAAGTGACAATGACCATGGCATATCCACATTAGTTACATTGACCAAGGCAGATCCACATTAGTTATATTGACCATGGTATATCCACATTAGTTATATTGACGAAGACAAATCCACATTAGTTACATTGACCAAGGCAGATCCACATTAGTTATATTGACCAAGGTAGATCAACATTAGTTATATTGATCAAGGTAGATCCACATTAGTTATATTGATCAAGGTAGATCCACATTAGTTACATTGACCAAGGCAGATCCACATTAGTTATATTGACCAAGGTAGATCCACATTAGTTATATTGATCAAGGTAGATCCACATTAGTTACATTGACCAAGGCAGATCCACATTAG
>JARFOD010025975.1:0-10789 GCA_031763545.1 Mopalia muscosa
TATTTGTGTCCGTCGTCATATAAGTGAAATACCCTTGAGTACAACGTTAAACACCAATCAAACAAACAAACAAACAAACTGATCAGCTGAGGAGAACCCCCCCAAAGGCCCACTTTGTGGCTCTGACATTGACAACAAATATTTTTGAATATGACATGGGAGGACAAATAATACACTAGCAGGATAGTTTCTAGAAAAAATTCCCAGGTTCCTATCCCAAATTCTTCAGACCATTATCAGGGTTCTGAATCTGCTTTAAGATCGATTTTAACAGGAATGTATGAAACTAATAATTTGGGCTTGAAATAGGTTGGGCGCCCGTACGTTTTCTGTAACTAATATGGCTCTGGATACTGCCCTGACTAGTATTTACACATGTATATATTCAGAGGTCTTACAGCTGAGCATGCAAAAGGTGGTTGTTGTGTGTAAGGTTTCTTTTTCCTGTTTTTTTTTTTGTAAATTCCTTGACATTGGAAAAGGTTTTCATTATGGGCTTACTGAATTTGCTGACAACACTTTGCATTTAGCTTGGATAATGTTTTGTGAATTTTTTTGTTTTTTGACCATCTACTCTTCAAACACTGTATTTAATTTAATTCTTTATTTCTTTAACGAGGATAACCCACAGCCACAAGGCCACCAGGGGATTTCAATTGAGAACCACGAAAGGGTTCTTCAAATGAAACGTTTTTTTGTATTCCAAAATCATCAACCTAGCACCTAGTTTGCAACCCTCTTAAACAGGAATATGACAATTTTGAACCTAAAATGGCTACTCTTTTAATATATTATAACTAATTAAGAGGTTAGAGGTTAAGAAGTTACGAGTTGCTTTAAACAACGTCAACAAAAACTCATCCTTAAGTATATCACTCACTCAATCTCTTTCTCCAACAATCCCAGCCTCTAAAGTTTCTCATCCTTTTAAAAATCATGGCGGATCCATCCTATCCTTTAAACAATTCCAGCCAGCCAATCGATCTCACCCTTTCAAAATTGCCAGCCAACCATCCAATCAATCTTTCTTTTTATGATCCTGGCCAATCAGTCAGTCTTTTTCTTTTGACAATCCCAGCCAATCAATCTCATCCATTTAACACTTCCAGCCAATCAATGAATCTCATCCTTGTATTTCTTTGCCAGTCGCACATAGTGCACAGCACATGAGGAAAGGATCCTCAGCCGAACCAAGCCGACGAGCAACATCAACACGAAGAAACATTAATGCGGTGGTGAGAAATTTCCAAAGATGGCTTACGAGACTGTCAGAAAGGGATGACCGACAAATTGAAGATATTGAAGCTGAGAAGCTTGATGAATATCTGGCCGAGTTCTTCAGCACAACTAAGAAGATTACAGGGGAGAACTACAGCCCTGATTCTCTCGGTGTTTATCGATCCAGCCTGGAGAAGTACCTCAAAGAACATGGATACCCATTCTCCATTCTATTCTCCACAAAGTTTGCAAGAAGTCAAATGGCATTTAAACAAAGGAAAGCAGAATTAGAAGTGTACTTTGCCAATTCCTCTGTCAAGTCTACAGGATTAACAATGACCCCAGAACAAACAATATCCTCACTGGTTAATATGAGACCTCCAGTCTTTACGCCAATAGACCCTTGATTATTGTCAACTCTTCTCTAGCAATCCTCTCACATCAGATCAATTTAATCAGTGGCATTACAACCCCACGAAATATGATTATTTGTCAGCTGATTTCTCTTACCTTCAGAACAGGTGTGTGGTTATTGTTAATTCATCTTCAGTGTTTTTATTGGATTTTGAATTATAGGAGTTTGTGTAAATTGATTGGAGTAGTCTGAAAAGAACCTAGTGGTGAACAGACAGCCAGTTGTATGGCTTAGTATGCGGCCTACATGTACTTTTACAAAAGTAAAATACTCCTAAGGGGAGACTGCAGTAGCTAGCTAGTTGTCAAGGTGTTAAAAAAATATAGACGTGCTGGGAAAAGCCCTAAATTATATTGACTTGACGAAAAAGAAATTAGCATTCATGGATTTATATGCATGTTCATCTTTAAGGCTGCTGTTGTCTCTGAATTCTATCTTAACCTCAATATTAAAAGATGAGAATACTTGTGAAAGTGGTTTTTCAATAATCCTGATTTAGATGGCTTATGTCATGTGGTATATTTATTATTTATTAGCAGTGCTGTGTTCTTTTACCCTTTGAGCATCTTGGCTGAGAGAGATTTTGCTGGATTACTGCTTTGTGTTCACTGTTCAAACAAACGATTTAGGATGCTGTCTGTCACAGCTGTGGGTTTGTTCAGGTTAATCCCCCAACAGACCACAGCTTCAGTGGATTTGATATGCCTTCATCTGTGTTGATTAGTGGTTAGGGTAAATTCCTTGAGGTGCTGTGGTTTATAGGAAGGCTGTGTACCTAGTCCTGAATATATCTGGCGTCCTGTAATGTTTGAGCTAAACATTTCAGGTTGGTTCTTCACTGCTTCAGTGTTAGTTTCACTTTCAAACCATTGTTGTATGAAGTCACATCAGAAATATTATTCTCCATGATGGTGTAAAATACAACAACAACAACAATTATTTTGAACAGCTCAACCCTGTTAGTTACGTTGCTTTATCTGGAATAATTATCTTGTAAATTTTTGTCACGATTATT
Organism: Mopalia muscosa; assembly: GCA_031763545.1. NCBI lineage: Eukaryota > Metazoa > Mollusca > Polyplacophora > Chitonida > Mopaliidae > Mopalia > Mopalia muscosa. The sequence continues at coordinate 2,649 of JARFOD010025975.1, forward strand.
ATCATTACCCAGGACAGTTCGTGTTTAAACATGGGTTGTCTTTTAAACATCTCGGCCCTGTTGGCTACACAGCTTTATCTGTGGTTTTAGCTGATTGTCAATTAATAACTACCAAAAGATTGAGTTTTAACATATCGATCAGAAAACTCATATCAGATTAAAAGAGTTTTTTTACCATAATAGTACAACAACAACTTGAACTGCCATTTTCTTCTCTACTACATATATATGTCTTTGTTGTCATAGAAGTGTAATAATTTAAAGTACATTTTGTAATACAAACCTCCATGTCATGACCAGAATTAAGAATAAGGAACTGCAGAAAAGACATTCACCAGTTCTATTACTTGAAGCTGTCTAATAATAAACATTTAGGGAAAGTTCTTGTAAATGTTAAAATAAAAAAAATAAATTAGATTCCCACAAATTTGTTGTTCAGCTTACATGTGTACAACTCTGCTTATCACATAGTAAACAGAAATCAATGACTTCTAGAATTGTGTGGTATGTGTATATGCAAGGTTACCGTGGTTACTGTTACTACTGTAAGGCTGTTCCCTGACAAGGAACATAAAAAAGTATCACGCTGTATCAGTGGAGTTCCTCAGTTTATGATTAACCAAGTTTTTGTGATCATCGCTTTTATTTGTCATTCTAGATCAACCAACCGGCTGTTGTTCAGTACAAAATGGATATAGGATGTATTAATGTTCATTGGTGCTTAACGCCATATTTCACTTGGGCATGTTGAACATTTATTGTGTTTGTGGATGTGCTTTATTGTCATGTGAGAACATTCGGTCATACAAGAGAAATACAAGAGAAACAGATTTCCTCTCAGTTTTCCAGAAAATATTTAAGCAAAGAACAGTGTGAAATTGACAATGTTTTGCCATATAAATGATATATCCTTGAGTATGAAGTTTAACCGCAATCAAACAACAAACATGAATCTATCTGTCTGGTCACCTCTGATACTGGATTATTCCATGTAAAATTGTACATGTTCCAAGTCCCATTCCATTGTGCATTAGTGTTAATAAAATCCACTAACATGTAATCACATTGTATATCTTTATATAAGAATCAAGTAGAGGTGATATGATACCAGTGAACGTATCCCATTTATTGGATGTGCTATTAATGTGGATTACATAATGCTCCTCCATGAAAACAATAGAGTCTTGAATACAGTGTAATGCCAGCCAATATGAAGAACTGGTGTGTCTTTTGTCACAGTGAAGGTCTACTTATCTTGAATAGATTTCTATCTGTGAATGAGATTTTGAAGTTTCATATCTAGTGAGAAAATTGAAAATTTATTAGGCATTTGTTTATATTATATTTAGTAATATTTTGATCACTCTTCTTAATATTCTGCCTATTTAATATTTTTTGGGGATACCTGGGGCATTACTCATCTTTGTGTTTTTTATGCAACACACAACAGTTACCTGTTCTGACTTCTCATCTTGACATTCAATCTGGTGGCTCGAGAATCTCACAAATTCTCCAGGGCACAAGTTTTTTATCATCACCACATTGTTTCTTGCTCATGTAGCATTAATGACTTTTAGGGAAAAGTCTTAAAACATGTTTTTCCACAATGTTTCAGTAAGTCTTGTATCGCCACCACATTGTTTCTTGCTCATGTAGGCTAACATTGATGACTTTTAGGGAAAAGGCTAAAAACATGTTTTAATAAGACCCTTTTAATTTCTGTTTTTATTGGTAACACAGTTCATCCATCATATGCATATATTTAAGCTTGTATACATTATTAAATACTTAAAAGACCGAAAAAGAACCAATGCAGTAAGACAAACATAAAGCAAAAGTGTTCACAGTGAACTACAACTAGTGTTATTGTTTTGTTGGTAGTGGTACTGCACGAGGGGTCACCACGGAGACGGCAGTCAGGTACAAGGGCTTTATTTAACAGATGGAATCACATCAGGAGCCGATCATTCCCCATGGAACCTCAAAGTCGCTCGTCCGGAGAACCAAGGCAAAGGATTAACTCTACCAAGAGAAACATGAACGCAGTTGTGAGAAGCTTCGAACGTTGGTTATGGGCAAACTCCACTGATGATCGCAGACCTATTTTGCAAATCCCACCTGAGGAGCTTGATGTGTATTTAGCTGATTACTTCACAACTATGAAGAAACCGAGTGGTTCAGACTACAATCCATTGTCTTTCCAAGTGTACAGGACAAGCCTAGAAAAATATTTAAAGGAAAATAATTATGGGACCTCAATCTTCTCCTCCACTTTTCACCGAAGTCAACTTGCTTTCCGTAAAAGGAAAACCCAACTAGAGGAAGCCACTGCAAAAGCTGCAAAATTGGCAATTATTGGTTTAAATACAAATCCATATACACATACAAATATGCCCAATACCTCTGAGTAAAGCTAAGATAAAGTTGTTCAAGCAAGAACCAAAAATAGGCACAAAGTGAGTTGCTCAGCTAACAGGGCAAGGATACTTATAGAGGAAAAGAGCTTTATTCACACTTTTACATGAACTTTACATACATGACAATTATAAAACTAATAACAATTATTTGGTAGCATTCAACAATGGCATAAAGATGTTCAACTCCTCTTCACTACCCAAGAGTTTTATTCTGAGCTACTCTGCATTACAAGCTTGGCAGATCAGGCACATCAAACCAGGCCCTTAACTTGGCTTAAAGGCAAGCCTTTCATTGGCTGGGTTGAAACTTGTAGGCACCAATCAGATCGTGCAAACCAGGCCATTAACTTGACTTTAAGCGAGGCCTTTCATTGGCTGGGTTGAAAGCTGTAGGTACCAATCAGAAGGTGCGATAAAAACAGTCTGGTTCACAGATTAAATTTTGGTTTGATTTGTTTGTTTGTTTGATTGGTGTTTAAGGTCGTACTCCGACAAAAATAAAGAGCATCACAAACAAATCTGCTTCCCGTTACCCTTTAGCTCTGAGAACACCAGGGTAACAGAATGCAACCTCTTTTCTCGCCTCTCACGATCGACCGAGGAAGCCGAGGGAGTATTCCGCAGAGCCATGGCCCACCTGCTCCCTCACGGGGCTTCTAGGGTTTCCCAACAACTCTTATACTGTTTACACATAATTTCCTCTTCATATATTATGTAGTAACGAGTTATACTTTCTTTAAGGTTTCTTTCTTCTTCCCATAAATGTGTGCATGGTCTCATTCCAAGTGCACCCTCGTGATGTTAGAAAAAAACCCTCACTTCTGAGCAAATATCGAATATTAAAGGGACTCATCTTGCACTCTTATCAGACCCAGATACACATAGGACAGATTTGCTTCGGTATAACGTGTCTTACATGTAGATCATAGTTCAGTTTCCTGGACTTTTTGTTAACTTTGTTGATCATGCAGATAGATTATTGTCTTGTGGGGTGAAGAACAGAAAACAAAAAATTGTTTTAATAATTGGAATTTTGCGGTGAATCTAACAACTGATCAGCGCCTGGAACTGATCACAAGAGGTCCTCAGCAGTAAGTCTCCAATTGTCTGTCTGAAGTATAGGGCTTGTATGATTAATAACATGTCCTAACCTATAAAGGTTTCCTTAACCTCTAGTCTGAAAACGACGTATATATTTATCAAAATTATTCTCACGTGCATAGAGCTGCGATTAACACAAACTCAAGTCATTAATTTATAGGTATATTCTCCTAACCAGGTTTTTTAGATTCTTATTTAAGTAAACTCTTATTAATTGTCGAATGTAAAAGACTCGCCGATTTGGAGACCAATCTCTGGCGTAAATGTGACCAAACCATCTGAATCTGCCGACGTCGTATAGGTTGGGAATTTATTTCGTTTTGGTAATTCCATGTTTAACTGGTTAAATATGGAAGGGAGATACATTTCAGTATCTGTAATTATCACGCCAACTCCATTATGCCGAGATTATATGCGTGTTGATGTGTGAAAAGCGTTGTCTGGTGCGACTGTTCCCCTGGGTACGACATCTCTAGTGATTGTACGAGACCAGGTTGTGTGAGAACCTACGCCCTCATTCAGTTCAAACTTGAGATATACGAATGTTTCTTCAACGTCTTCTAATTCTTAGAGACAGCTATTCTCATCAGAACTTGTTTTTTTATGTAATCGCTGTCATATTTCTGGGTGCGATGAAATGTTTTACTTCTTACAAGCTATTCGAGATTTCCTTTGACCTAAAATTATATAAGCTTAGTTATTTAAAAGTTTTGTCGAAATTATGCTTCCATAACCTGTAACGTTTATCTGTGTCTCACGAGTGACATTTATTCCATTATGTAAGGATCTTCAATAGCACACGTATCAAAGGCGTGAGTACTCGATCAATAAAAATCACATACTACTCGACAGGAAAAAACAGAAATTAAATGATCGTGGTAGACTAATAAACACTTAATCTATAGCTACAGCTCCTTTCATGACAAGGGTTGTTCTTGGGCTGACCACAGTCCTTTATCTCAGACTAACACGGTATACTATTACCCTTCTTGTGTTGTATTGAATATATGGATCTTCTGTAGTGGTTTGTTATAAATACATCGACAATGATAAAACTACTGTCGTCCGTGTGCTACGTGCCACGTTAATACAGCCATACGTTTTGGGATTGGAAATCATAATGTAAAAACAAAGTGATTTGTTTTAGAATATACATGTGCTATGGCCTTTGAAACTACTTGTTTTGGAATTTAGACGAGAAGACAAGGAGCATGAATTTTAGTACTACACTGTGTGAACTTACTTGTTATTCAAGGTGGATTTATTTATTTCTTTTGTTTTTCTTTCGTACTTATATTTTCGAGGATTGTTCTATATGCTGGCATTATTACTACACAGCAGGTGTAATAACGAACAAGAAATATGATATGTAGAATGGACAGAATAACAACAGTCCCAATTTGTGTAATTACCATGATACCAATTATTTAAGTTGATTAATTGATGAGCTAAGTAAATGTACACGAAGCATAAATGAAGAATAAAGGAGAAGACAAACGAGAGGCTTACGGACTATAAACTCTGAATAGCATCTACGACAGATACCACATCTTTCCAAGAACAGTCTGATGTCTCCACGAAGTTCCGTCTCACTTCGGGTCTCGTCTACCTAAGAAAGTTTCAGGGCAACATCGCACTGCATTTTAATTATTAACGGTCTATACGGATCAGTGTTATTTTCCCAGGGGTACCATCATAATAATAATTATATTCCTGTGAGGATTAACATAGCTTCTGCTTATCTGCTGCATCAGATAATTTTCAACTGGTCTTCTCCTATGAACCAATTGTTTCTGCAAATTAGCTGAGATCAGTTTAAAAGAGAAACGAATCAGCAAAAAAAATTCTAAGGAACAAAAGAAATTTTGGAGCTGAAATTTTTGATGAGTTTTCTCACGAAGTAGACCGAATTGCAATCGCTTGAATTTCTTGTTACTGAGAGAAACACTCAGAGAAACGAATTACAGGCCCACAATTTATTTAGAAACGTTTCGTGCATGTAACTATATGAATACTTCTGTAAGTCTTTGAGCTCTGTCGGTTAGAGACCAGGCACTGCTAGCCAGAGAACAGAGTTCTCGCTTACAAACAAACATATAACTATATGCTAAGGTGTTTGTTTCATCAAAGTACATTCTCTATCTGTTATTTTCTGAAAGATTGGGACCGGTCTATTCTGTATTATATAAAACGCTTTTGCTACAACTCTATGTCTCGTTGATGTCAGGAATGGAGCACTGATCAGAAGCCAACCATCACTAAACTATATTTATCAATAGACACATTATTTATGATTGAGAGTAATTGACGATATTTCCATTATGTAGTTTGTACCACTCTCTTTACTTTAGGATCATAACATGCAGCGGTTTTTTTTATGTATATACATAGTCAGACTGGTGCATATATTGAAGGTTTTTTTTAAATATAAGTTGTTAAACTTGTCATGATGGATTTGTCATCATATTATACCTCAATGGTGTACATTTATTTTCTCCAGCCAATACTACATTTTTAACACACCGAAATCAAGGTATACTGCTCGGATCAATAGGTTTTTTAAATCTATGTGGAAACATAATCCGTCCGATAAACCGTCAGAAAATAGTACTGAATAATAGTACTATACACATTATAGGTATATTATGTTCTGTGTGAAACATCTGCCTCCCATCCAGTTTTCCCACAGGTACAGGCTGATTGTGCTATATAAAGATACCCGATACTGGAACACAACGTGTAAGCATTTCTTAACTCGTTTGATTAAAGTCGAAATTCCAAATTTTCTGGGATGATTATTTTAAAGCTGAGCAGGAAATATCGTCTGATAGGTGTCATAGGTTTAACTAGCATCCACACTGTTGCTATGAGACCACATAAATGTGTCAAATATTTGTATTTATGGAAACGGTGGGTATAACCTGGGTATCAGCAGCAGATGCCTCATTACTCTTATCATTGTCATATCCCGACCGCGAAATAACCTAACTCAGTATAAAGTCACGGAGTACATTTTGAGTTTACGGTGCATGCAACAGTGTTCTTAGTTTGACTCCAATCCAGTTTCTTTACAAGAGAAGGCAAGATAACGATAAAAAGATTAAAGGTTACTAAAAAGTTTATAAGCACAGAAGACAGGAGAATAAACATAAGGTGCTATGTGAAAGATGATTACATAATACTGCGGATACAATATCTCTGTAATTCACCATCCTGACGCTGGCGGCATTTTCTAAGTTCTGCTATCAGGCAAAATGGCAGTTAACCCGTTCTAAATACTTTCAAAAATATATATGTATTGTCAAATGAAAAGAAAAAGACAATAGAGATAAGACAAATCTATACAAATAAAAAGCTATCATTTCGTTAGGCAGATTGTGATTTAACGAAATTTTGATAAACATGTTGACTTTCACGAACTATTGTTGTGCAATAAACTGTATTTCGAAAATAGATCTGCCAGAAAAGATGTGAAATGACACAAAAAGTATGACACTGAGAACCAGTGATAAATACTGACAAATGATCACTGTATAGCAGTTCGTTATATTTGATTTCCGGAAAACAGAAGGCAGCTCCAATCCTACCTGGCACTGGACCTGACGTGCATCCATAAAACACAGTATGGATTCAAATAGTGCACATTATATCACGTAAATAGATTTTATTCACACGGCTAAATTATAATGCATTTGAATCGCTGATTTTATCTACTCTGAAATATCCTTCTGTTTCTATACGAGACTATTAAATAAGAAAATGTCTCGGCTGAATGGCAAATAGAAAAAAAAGTACATTCTATGACCGGCAGAACTCGATGGCGCGGTTGCTGTTGTGTTTAAACTTTGCATGAACTCTACACTTTATTACACTGATGGAGGAAATTCTCAGTGGATTGAGACATGTGTATTGTTTACATACTTCCGCTGTGTTTTCTCGTAACATCTGTAGCTCTGTTGTTGTCATATAAGTAAAATAACTTAATTAAGACGTCAAACACTCAGCATATAAATAATTTTCCAAGTCAGTCTGACTGCCTAGAGATCTGTTCGTCTTAACACTGTCTCAATCTCTCCTCATCAAGTACGTTTAGATTTTTAGAGATGACCAGAATCTGTTTCATCAATCTCATCCCAGACTCTAACTATTGCATCATTTATAGCCATTGGTCTTTCTCAGGCTATACCAGCCAATTAGACTTCTATAAAAGAGAAAGGTAAAAAGCTCCACCTTTTTGAGAGTAAAGTTTACCGTCTTGACGAAGGGGATCATTCCCGGTATATGCGCTTGTATCGCAGAAAGTCTTAAACGGGGATCAAAAGCGTAAATATAAATTCCAGAGCGAATTATTGTCTCTGTTAACCTCAAGATTCTCATTTTTCATTCTGATAATTTGCTAAGATAAAAAAAATTCTGATGGTGACAGATATGTTTATCTTAACTGCTGACAACATAGCAATTCAAAACAGAAGGAAAATTGGACAATATATAAAGGCTATCAGGTATTGCCTTAGATAATTGTAAAAACAAAAGTGAAAGACGACAGACTTTTTCGGAGACTTTCTGTCTCAACACAATTATCTTAATTTACACCCTATTCTGAGCCTGAACCTCAGTTTAACA
>JARFOD010025986.1:0-10788 GCA_031763545.1 Mopalia muscosa
GCGGTGTCTGTATTGCGTCCTGTTGTCGTCGTCTGGTATTTGTCCCGTCCTGTCTTTGTTTGTTGCCAGTGGTGTTGAGGGTGGTTTCCTTCACCCGTTGGGCTGGCATGTCGTCATATAACTGAAATACCCATGAGTACAACATTAAAACCCAATCAAACAGACAAACAAAACCTCTGGCTAAGGGCAGTTTATTTGAACATGTATATGTTAGCAAGGTTGTCTCAACTTAGTACACTATGGAGTCAAAGAGATAAACTTTCAAACAGTATCAACTGTTCACACTTTATGTTTGTGCTAGTGTCAATAATTGTTAAAATACAAGGCTGTCATATAAGTGAAATACCCTTATGCTGTGTGAAGCACCAACCAGTCCATTGATCATTTAAGGGGAATACCCTTGAGTAGACATTGCGTATTAATCAAATTTACAAATATCAAATCATGGTCAAATTGTTAAAGACAGCTAATAGCGAATCCCATTAAAATGAATTACAAGAATTAACCAACATGGTGAAGACTTGGGTCTGTTACTCTGTATCCATCCTGTTGGACAACTTATACTCCTTTAGTGGGCATCAGGTATATGAGGGAGTCACATGTTGTGGCTCCGGCAATCGCAGGCATGGTTTTTACAAGGATTCCTCCCCGTTTTCCACCGTAATAAGGTTGTGTACAGTGTCAGTGGACAATCCGTTGTCATATAAGTGAAATACGCTTGAGTACGACGTTAAACACCAATCAAACAAACAAACCTTTAGTGGGCAGTGAATGATGGCGGTTATAAAGGATTGTTATTTTTCCAACAGAGTAATTATAAATAACACTTCACACAATGGTTGTGTTGTTGTTCTCTCGTTGGAAGTACGTAAATACACCTGTTGAAATTCCCTTCAGCTCAGCGTTAAAAAGACAAACAATCAATAAGCAAAATACCTTTGATTGCAACATTAAATCTCAATCACACAAATAAACATTACCACAAACTCAAAATCAAAGTTTACATTACATATTTTTCAAACATTCTTATCTTTCAATCAATCCTTGGTAGCTTTTGTGTTCTTGTTTACTTTGCTTCTCACTTTAACTGAGAAGCAAAGTAGACAACACCACACAAAAGCTCTAATAGAGTGACTCCAGTTTGTTAAAGGGCTTAGTGTTTTGATGTATTTAATTTCAATCAGAAATATTAATTTTCCAAACAAGAATTTATATATATTATCCCAGTGGAGGCAAGCAATAAAAATATATCCTACACCTGACAGTTTTGAGTGTGTTGCTGTTCACTGTACCCAGTGATCTTACATGATATTTGGTGGGAGAGCAGGGGTGGAAATGTTTAAAATATTTTGTCAGACATTTTTCCAATTTTGTCATGAAGACCATTTAACACAATGTTAAATTCTGGGGATTTTTACAGGACAATCTCAATTTTTACTGGAAATGTACTACAAATTTATAGTTCTTTCCACCCCTGGAGACATAAACTTCTGTTGAAATCCAGATTTCCATCGTCCATGACCATGCCCATTTCTCGAATCTGATTGTTTTATTATGATACTTGTGGCAGGTGGATAGGAGGGATGTTTACAAGAAGTCCATCGATAGTTCTTCTCTATTTTTGATTCCTGTAATTGTCCTGTCATGTTATTATTTGTTGCCATCAACCTGGAGGGGTGTTTCCTTCATCAATACATTTAGCCTGGCTTCAAGTGGCTGGTATGGTGTAAAAAAAACCTCTGCTGTGATAGATTAATAGACATGACACATCTTCTATGTTATGCTGTTGTTAAAAACTCTAAAAACGTAAACTTTTGTCACCAGAGTCAGGGAATTTAAAATACCTTCCACAAGATGCAATACAGTACAGGTACTATTAAACATATATGTTTTTCCTGCCTCTGCTGTTTATTAGAGCAGACCAAGCCAAGACTTTTTATCCAAACTCGTTTAAGAATAACCCCTACAAAGGTTCCCCGTACCATTCAAGGTGTTTGTCTAACTAAGACTGCATATTGCAGCAGATTTGGAAGACTTATATCAATAAAGACAGCCGATGATTTTCATAAATTCCTTAATAAAGAAATTAATCAGATTTGTTCTCAATAATTAATAACTCTTAATCAAATCAACTAAGCAAATAATGCTTGAGAGGTCAAGACTTGGTGATGTTTGTTTTTTTCACATTTCTGTTGTTTTTTTTTTGTATTGCAGAAAAAACGAGAGGAACATGAATTATTCACTATACCTGTCAAAGACCTTACAGTAGATAAATTACAATCAATGAAGGTAGGTACAAGGATTACAATTTATAAGCGGGGTAGCAGCTTCCTACTGCCTTGGTGCTCATAGCTATGATGATGAGACCTCTATAGGGGCAACTCTCAACAACATGCACTGTCTTCTTATCACTGGAGGGAACAAAATGGCGGTTTCCGGTTACGACATCCCTTTACTAAATAACGTTATCAGTTTACGGCAAGGGAGGACTAATCCGCGATTTTTAACATGGGCAGTATAGGGAATATTGCAAATTACCACGTAAACGTTCATAAAACCATGCAAATTTCCTTTTTCCATAGCTTGAAGTATAATTTTTTGCAAAATTTACAAATTTAAAGCTATATTTCCCTGAGAATAAACATCCCGCAATGTTAAAGTATAGACAGGCTACCCTACCGTGCCCTAAAGTGGAAACCTCATTTCACAAAGGGACCCCACTGTGTTTTCGTAATGTCATAACTCAAAACCTCCATATTGGAACAGAGCTTTCTCAGCAACAAGATGCTGAACTATCCTTAATCACCTCAAATTTTATTAATGACCAATTCTTACTTTTTGTGTAATCAAACAAATTTAGGTTTTCTGAGAGATGTTGATGGTTTCTAACTGAAAAATTCATCTTCTGCCTCTCAGACACAATTGATCAGTTTTTTAAAATAGCTTCTAAATAGCTCCTAAATTGTATCGACAAATTTGAGGTGATGAAGGGTACATATTGGACTGGCATGCCTGCAAATGAGTGAAATAACTTTAAGTACAACATTAAACCCCAATCTGACAATCTAACCTACTTTAAAGAAGTTTTTTTCTGTTTACAGTCATAACATATACTATTGACTCAAGCACTAAACTGCTTTACTAAGTGACTCAAGCACTAAACTGCTTTACTAAGCACTGAAGGGGTACATATATTTTAGCAAAATACTTGATTATTATAGCTGTGTTAGTATACCGGTAACTACTGTTGTATAAGTGAAATATCAGTAAGTATGGGGTTTGTAATCAATCTATCAATCATTTGTTACAGCTTGCTCATCTTTCTGAACTCACCAGTAGTCATAATAGTAAGTAGATTGTTTATTAATTTACATTTTTTCTTTGACTGTCATTATGGATGAGTTGTAAGCGTGTCAGGCTCTTCTTTCTTTGTATGCCTCCTGAGGGAGTGGGTGGGCCATACAACAACTTTGATCCGAGAGTTGTCTGATGATGATATCATCATATATCAGGATTAATATTAAAACTTTGAAATGTATGCACGGGTGGGTACCTCGGTTACAAAGTGGTCTGGGTGTCGGATAGAGACACCACTGTTGTTCTTGTATGTTTTAAAATATTTCTATGATTGTATTACAGATTTGCATTCAGATGACATTGAGCCTGGTGACCTCCAACCTTTCCCAACACTCGAGAGGGTCTTTGAGGCCCTGGACCCCCATGTGGGCTTCAATGTTGAAATTAAATATGCTATGCAAGATCAGGTACAGTACTTTTAAAATTAGTCTTAAAATTCTACACAAGTCTAGAGAATAAAAATGAATGTGAGTAAATGAATATATACCTCTTGCCATTGTTTTGTTCCCAATGGTGTCAAAGGTGGTATTCTTCAACTATTGCTTAAGGGAGGTAATTCTTTAGTTTTTGTATAAACAAACAAATAAACACAATACACTCTTTGGAGAAATGTCAAGGCTCAGAGATATTTTCTTTCATTCCAGACGGGGAAGTTTGAACAGGATAATTATTTTGAACGTAATATGTACATTGATAGAGTCCTTGATGTTATTTTTGAAAATGCTGGCTCCAGAAGAGTTGTCCTGTCCTGCTTTGACCCGGATGTCTGTATTCTGTGAGTAGCTGTTTTAATTTCAACTGTATTTTATACTGATATAGTGTTTGCTTTCTGATTCTTAACTTTATGTACATACATGCTTTCTTAGGTGTGCTAAAGACAGACAAAACCATGAGACAAGACTCTTGATTGAGTTTAATTCACCTTGTCATACCATCTTATACTTCTTGTTCAATCTGGCTGTCTACTTCACACTGGAGGAACATGGTTTAACTAAATGAGCCAAGATACATTTTCAGTTCTAACATTGTAATATAATCTATAAAATCGATATAGTGATGTGCTGAATAAAAAAAAAACATGTTATGATGTTTGTTCATGCCACCATATATGAAGAACAAGCAACAAAACTATACACCAATGGATCAATCTATGTGCCATATCCCAAGAAATGTTTCTTAATAATGTTTTTATTTTGTAGTCTTCGTCTGAAACAGAACAAGTACCCTGTGTTGTTTTTAACAATAGCAGAGACCACACAGTGGATACCATTTCTGGATGAAAGGACATTGAGTTTACCAGATGCTATTCATTTAGCCAGAGCACACCAATTCCTGGTAAATTAATAAAAAAACATTATCATTTCATTATTAGCAAGGTTCTCTGCTTTTCCTTTATTTGTTTTTTTTTTAAGGGTTACCATCCCTTAGGGTATGGTTTTACCTTTGATTTCACTGTCAAAATTTTAGTTTTTGGTTTCAATAAACGACTTATCTTTACTTAGCACTGGAGGAACATTGACTGTGTTACTATTGTCATAGCAGTTAAGTTCCATCTTGCTTAAGTTCAACACAAATTAAATGTTATTTAATCTGAAATATTGTTTTTTATGGTATCTACTACATTTATTCCCATTTATTCCACTGATTTTGAATTTCTGCAGGGCATTAGTGTGGACTCAGGTGTGCTGCTCAAAGACCCCAGTATGATTGACAAGGTGAAGAACCTGGGCTTAGTGCTGTTCTGTTGGGGAGAGGAAAGTAATGATCCAAAGGCTATCAAATCTTTAAAGGAAAGAGGAGCAGATGCCATCATATATGACAGGTTAGTAATGTAGTCCTTAACACAACAGGCATTCTGCCTGTGTAGAGAGACTGGACATAGTGGTTCTGTAAAAGTGTGCTCTGATTGGTGGATAGCTTTTATTATTATAACCACATGATTGAGTCCTTCTGTTGACCCTCAGGTAAATGAGTGAGTAACACTTTGTGGCTCCAGCAATCGCGGGGGTGGTTTTTACAAGGTTTTCCACCGTAATTAGGCATGCAACAGTGTGAAATGGACAATCCGTCGCGGTATAAGTAAAGTACCATCGAGTAAGACATTAAACCACAAACAATTCTTTCATTCTTTCATTTTCACATTATGGTGGATTTTGTATGCCATATCTTACAGTTGGCAGTTGGAGGAAGCTTCTGCCAATAATACTAATGTCTTGTGATACAATGTTATTATTAGTGTCCTGTCTTTGTTGCTACTTCATTAAATCCCATTTAGCATTTTTCATATGCAATTTATTACTGGCAATTATGCTAGGCTTCACAGAAATGTTTTACCTTAAAAGTGTTTATATTTTTTTTTTTTACAGAATTGACATGTTGTCATCAAACAAAGAGAATGTTTTTAAGATGGAAGTCCATAAGAAAATGGAATTGTTAAAAGATATGGGGATGCTTCGCTCTGATATTCCAGACTCTGAAAGATCAGGCGAGAGTTCTCCTGGCTCAAATTCGTCCGACAGTGCATAACCTTGTGACCGATAGGTCATTGATATTTATAATCGACTCCTGTACCACTGTTTTTCTGTTCTAAGAAAAAGTTTACCCTTAAATAGGTGGTCGGCTGCAGATATTACATGACCCTTCGTGATCTTCTAGGACATTAGTTTTTATTTACAAATTCTCTGACACGGCTTTACAGTTATTGAAACTTTACAGCTGATCTGTGCATCAATGATCATGGTTGTAAATGTTTTTGTGGACAGATGCGTATAAACAAAGACATACCTTGGTATACACTTTGGGTTGGATATTGAGTGAAAATTTGACACTTATAAATGAGGTTTTGGTTTCATTGTGACATTTTTAAACAATGTTGGATACTATCAATGCTAGGAAAAGAACCATATGTGTGCATAACCAATATAAAAATGTGTAAACAGTACGATTTGGTTGTACAGTGAGTAAGTACAACCTGCTTTTTTTTGTGTGTTTAAATTTTTCAGTAATGTTTGTAGCAGGGAGCAGAATTTTAATGTTTTTCACTGTATGAATCAATAGATTTATAAAACTTTCATTTTTGTCAACTTATGTTTAATGAGGCTTGAGCTATAGCAAAGACTTTTAGACTTCTGAAATATTGTCAAAAATAAGGCAACAGGGATATCCTATTTCATTATATATTTTATATCACATACATTTGATATTAGGTCAGATTTAAAGGTTTAAATTTAGAGGTAGTTTTTTTACCAATGGCATTGCATGCCTTACGAAAAAAAGAGACCAGATACATGTATTATTTATGTAAGAAAAAGATTGGCCAAAAGACCTTTATTTATTATGGAATGGAATGGTTTTCTATTTATAATCAACCAATGAGATCCTTCCTGTCATTGCAAGGCCATAAATAGTTTTAAAAGACCATTTCATCTTCGGTCATGTATATATATCGTAACAGAACTTGGGATGTACACAATTTCAAATGACAAACTTACTGTGTAAGGCAGTCATTTATGATGGATATCAGGGGAAATGAAGTCCTGTTTATGATGCTTTTTCACAATGTGAAATGTGGGATGTCTTATTCTAAACAGGTACAAATGTACAGTATATATGTATAAAACAGAATACAAAATAGTAAAATATGATTTTTTTTGTTATTGTGTTTTATCCAGTTTTATAAGTTTTACCGATTTGAACAAATAAAAAGCTTCAAAGAGAAGGGAAAAAACCATTAAAAAAGACGTTTCAATTTAACCTATCTAGTGGGGAGACGTCGAAGACCCCTATGGTCGAGCTGTATTAACAGACATATTTCTTCAGTACTATTCCATTTAATAAGCGGGTGGCTGGAGGGAGCTTTATGTTGCTCTGAGCTAAAGAGGAGCAAGAAGCCGATCTGTTTGTGGTGTCAGAATTGTGTCCTGTATTTTTCCCCATCTTGTCTTTGTTTGTTGCCACTGGAGTCCAGGGTGGTTTGCACTGGTTTCCTTCAATCTTTGGGCTGGCACGTCTTCATATAAGTGAAATAATCTTGAATACGACATGTGTTGTGAAACCTATTGATATTTCAAGTTTCTCCATGAATTTGTGTTGTTCACAACATACACAGTAATAAATATTGTAAAATAATGCAATGGTGGCCATCTTATTTTACGGAACTAGGTGAGATTCGATCGATCTATTGTCTAAAGGTAGGAAGCTACCTTCAAAGGTAATGTATGAATTTGTTTTCTTATTATTGTGTTCATAACACATACATGCATGAATATGTCACTTATTGTGTTCCCAAACATTTTTGATGGACGGACAGACATCCAGTAGCATTTCTAATTTACTGACTAGACTAGTATTTAATGCATAAATACTAAAATAAGAATAAATCACAGACATTTACTTTATTTACAAAATATACAATGCATATTTTTGAAAGTGGATGTTTCAATGCAAAATTGTGAGAATTGTATGAGCAATTCTGTGCAACCAAAATGGAGATGTGACGAAGTCGTGAAACAATTATCAACATTTTTTTACCTGACACAAAATGTAATGCAGCGAGTCTTTTTCTGTGATATGATTGATTGCATAATGGTACAATGAAGACAGGTTCCAAACAAACATAGGTGGGCCTTGCTTGAAAATTGTAAGAGTATCTAGAGAAACTTCACACATCAGTCACAGGTCAACAGATGTTCTACTATATCATGACAGTGAAAAACCACGAAAAACAAACATTGTGAAGTGTAATTGTTCTGATAGAAAATTAATTTTCCTTCACTGCTGTAATATCTTTGAACATACTGTCCTTTGCGAGAGACGTGGTGTAAAATAAGAACATTTTTTTTACCCATGAAAACTTTTTGATTGTCAAACTGTAGCTAGTATAGAACCTCCCTGGCAATCTATCCCACTGCATGTTTCTTGAGCTCAGAACCTGTAGTTCCTATGAGTCAGTGTAACTTACAGCTTCTTAACAGACATAGACATGTATCAATCAAGTTCATATTTCCAGACATCTCATCTAGCTTCAGTAGCTTGTAATGTCAGATCTGTTGAACTCCAAATTACACATAAGGCAGCATTATTGTCAGTCAAAAACTTGTTCTTGCCCAGAAACTAAATGCTATTTTCATCATAAGTTAAGTGGAAACAAACCAAGGCCCTAGAGGTGGGAGGAATGTGTGAACCAAAGACCTGCACTCCATATCACATACAAGTCGCCTACACCTGTTGTACAGGCAGCAAGATTAACTTGAATTCTCACTTCATCATCGGAACTATGGCACAACATTTGTAAAAAAATGTTCTTCAGAATGACAGATAATTTTGCTTTAGGATGTTGTCGTACAATTGGATATCAAAATCTTTTTACCTTCCAAGCTGATCGTGGCTAGAAGTAGATTTAAATCACATCATGCGACCTACATTACCTATTCTGGGATAATTTCTTCATGCACCATATTCAGATCTCTTCAAGGTAATTATTCCATCTGAAATTTCAGATGTATTTCAATGTGCATATAAACATGGATGTTAAAAGCCTCTGGTGTTTACAGAATTTCTTGTCTGCATTTTGTCATCACCAAGATTTCTCTAAAACTTTTGTATGCACTAAGTTCTGTCCAAACAGTTGATAGTTTGCTTATAATCTGTCCTGATTTTCTTGAAAAGATGTGGACCGAGATGGTGTCATGTCCATCAATCTGTTCTAGGATTTCTTTGTGATTTTTCCAGCTCAATGAGAAGATAGTTTTGCAGAATCAGCTGTTGTTTTGTCGTTGTCGTTTCCAGAACTTCTTGACATCATCATGTCCCCCCCTGGTCACTACCATCATCCGGTTACGGTCATTAGACCAGGTTAACACACCCATGTCCTTAGAAAGAAAAAGAACAAATTGGAATATTGTGAAAATGGTAGAACAGAAAAGCCTTAACGATATCCACCATCAACTACATGTTTGTTTGATTGGGTTTAACGTCATACTCAAGGGTATTTCACTTATATGACAATGGATTGTCCACTTCACACTGTGCCTAGTTTTATTACCATAGAAAACCACCCCCACAACATGTGACTCACTCATATACCTGAGGGTTGATAGGCAGACTCATCCTGTGAACGGTTCAACTACATGTATATCAAAAGGACAACAATTCTGGGGCCTTATTCACAAAGCCCTCTTAAGCCCAAAGGATCACTTAGGCTGCACTTAGAGTCCTCTTTGCCCAACTTGTGGTATTCACGAAGCACTATTAAATTAAGTGCTTCTCCATGCTACAAGTAAATGTGAGGAATTTGCGCGGGGAAAGTTTTTTGTTTTGTTTGTTTGATTGGTATTTAACGTCGTACTCAAGGGTATTTCACTTATATGACGATGGACAAAATACAGAACATCACAAACAAATCTGCTTCCTGTCACCCCTTAGCTCTGAGAACACCAGGGCAACAGAAAGCAACCTCTTTTCTCGCCATAATGGAAAAAAACGTTGTCATTATGGTGCGCTGATAACAATCAGTTATATGACCTCTTGTGTATATATATACTCACTGTAACTGACGTTGACGATGTGGATGGAAGAGTTGCATGAGTTGCTTTAATGGATATGAACGGAAAATATCACTCTAATGTATACCGGTACCTTCTAGTCGCCATATCCGAGGATTTGTGAGCTACAGTCGTTCTTACTTGAAGGTTATAGGCTCTTTGTTCAATCAATTTCCTTTCAACAGTATATATACTCACCAAGCCGATCCCACTTAAGAATCCAGTAACGTTAGGAGGTTCTTAACGTTAAGAGATACTAAAGTGAGGTTTCGCGAATACCACTTAGCTTGGTAGTAACGTTCTCTTATCGTCCTCTCAACTAACTCATAACACCCTAAGAGACTCGTAACTTATGAGCGCTTTGTGAATAAGGCCCCTGGGTTGTAGTGTTTATGTGTCACTTTGTTAGTCAAATATATGGATGCCTGTTATTTATTCAACTGAAATGTAGATAGATATGATCATTGATGTTTGAATACTTGTTTTATCAGATCCTTTGGAGATGCCAAGTTTGACCACTACACCTCTTACCTTAAACTTTAAACCATACACAAAAGATGTCCTGCACTGTAACTTATGTGACAGCCTCTAAAAACTTCACTTATATGTCCACAGATATTAGAAAAACCTAAGACTGTGTTAGCTGTGACCTGGGTGGCCTGCTCCGACTCTCCGGCCAATCAAAATCACCATTGGTCTATGGCTTTCTTTAACTCTCTGTCCCCTCATTTTGATGATGACAGTTCACAATAAACGAAACCCAACAGCCTAAATTTGGATAACTTTGTAAAAAGTGTACATTAACTGCAGCCCACGTGCCTTGATTTGCCTTGATAATGACCGGATTAACTCTTCGTCTTGATGAAGCCACTCCAATAGCTTATCACGT
>JARFOD010025997.1:0-10787 GCA_031763545.1 Mopalia muscosa
GGGCGGTTTCCTTCACCCATTGGGTTGGCATGTCGTCATCTGAGTGAAATAGCCATGAGTATGGCTTTTTTCTGAAAGTAGAGCGAAACAGGAAATATTTTATTGGTCTGTTAGTCTGACTATTATTGCGTTACATCATTAATAAATGAAAGTACGTCATTAAAAACCAATTGATCAATCACCAACCAACTATCATGTAAATGAGATAACTTTTTAGTATAGAGCTAAAACAGACTCAGATGTCAAATAAAATTATTGGCATTTTTTTGTTTTGTCAATTTATGTAAAGGCAGTTACCACAGGGCATAATCAGGCTCTTTACTGATAACACGGGGCCTGTGGGTCCTCCTTTGATCTATGGCCCCGTGAGGGAGCGGGTGGGTCATGGCCCTATAGAATACTCCCGCGGCTTCCTCGGTCGATCGTAAAAGGCGAGAAATGAGGTTGCTTTCTGTTGCCCTGGTGTTCGCAGAGCTAAAAGGTAACAAGAAGCAGATTTATTTGTGATGTTTTGTATTTGTGTCTGTCCTCATATAAGTGAAATACCCTTGAGTACGACGTTAAACAACAATCAAACAAACAAACAAACAAACCTTTGATCTATCACTCACAGATATTACAGCAGGGCGTGAAATGTTTTTTTAAGCGACCGGTCACATGAGACAGGTAGACTTTTTACTACCTGTCCCATAATATTATTACCTGAACACTAATTTTGCTGAAATTTGACAACTTTTTTAAATTTAACAACAAACAGAAGGTTAAATAGCTGTTGAAGCAAGTTGTGATACGTATTGTTTTGTTTTACCTTGGAGACCTACATGTAGATATAGTTTGTGCATCAATTGAATAGAAATTCTTTGTGAAACACAAAGACAAAATTATTTGTTTGAATGATTAGCATTTATCAACATACTATACCCTAATGCCCTGAAACACTTATCAAACAAAGTAAGTTAAAGCCACACAGTAATTTTTCAACATAGCCAGTAGTTCACAGTTCATTGTTTTCTTAGTGTGGTAATTTATTGCTTCGAGTACAATGGCAGGGGTGGTTTTTATGAGGTTTCCTCTCGGTTTTCCACCGTAATAATGCTGTGTACAGTGTGAAGTGGACAATCCGTCGTCATATAAATGAAATACCCTTGAGTACGAAGGGTATTTCCCTCAAATCCCTCCTATATCGTCAGGTTTAGTGGAAAAAAGTCTGTGGTGTCAAATCAGCCCTTTTTATCGCTTAACTGATTGACTATCAATAGGGCCTAACTATCAGGGCTTTCACTATTGCAATAAATCCATGTTCTGATGCATCGTTACAGCCCTGCTGATTAATCTGTAAATAAAATGGTCAATGCTATTGTTTTTGAAAGAGAAGGGTGCACTGGTCCAATTTTTTTTCCTTGTTTAGTGTTATGAAAGCAGCATGAAGCAGTTAAGTTTAAAAATTTCTGTTGAAGGTGACAGCCGTGTGCAGACATCAGCTTCAATAGACAGTACTAGCCATGCAAGAAACAGTGTATTTGGATCAACAACCTTTGGGACCACACCTGCAGTACCGGGCCATGCATCTTCCTCTTTTGGAGCTACAGGGCATGGAGCCTGGCAGGTAGAGCGACTCTTAATCAGTCATTTCAGGTGTTTATACTGTAAATAAAGTATCACCTTATTTAAGCAAAAATAGTGGAAAATTCATTATCTGTCATTATGCAAGGGAAACCATAATTTAGCAAACATACAAGCCTTTTTCGTTATCTTTGATGAAACATTTATTATTGAAACTAGTTACTTACAATCAATCATTTTCTTTTTGTTTTAGTTTTTGGGGGAGCAGCCTCGAGTCAAGGTAAGTGAGAAACAGTTTCAAATTGTTAAATGAAGCCTCTTGTCAGCATAAGAATAACATTAACAAAAATTAACTTCCATCATTTATTATATGATGGAAATTACTTCATTCAGTCAGAGGAGAGTTGGGTTCATTCATGGCAAGGGCCAAGTGATAACCTTCTTGATCAAAAGTTTTAAGCCTTCTCTTGCTAAGTTTAGCTTCACCCCTAATTACAGTGGTTGGTTGGAGAGAGCTTTGTATTGCCTTGGTGCTTTCTGACCTAAAGATAAACAGGAAGCCGATATGTCTGCGGTGTCTTTGCATTGTCCTGTGACTCCTGTATTTGTCCTCTGATGTTTTTGGCCCTGTGAGGGAGCGGGTGGGCCATGGCCCTGCAGAATACTCCCTCGGCTCCCTCGGTTGATCGTAAGAGGTGAGAAAAGAGGTTGCTTTCTGTTGCCCTGGTGTTCACAGAGCTAAAGGGTAAAGGGAGGCAGATTTGTTTGTGATGTTCTGTATTTGTGTCCGTCGTCATATAAGTGAAATACCATTGAGTACGATGTTAAACACCAATCGAACCAAAACAAAATCTGATGTTTTTGCTTGTTGCCAATGGTGTCGGGGGCGGTTTCCTTCACCCATTGGGTTGGCATGTCGTCATCTGAGTGAAATAGCCATGAGTATGGCTTTTTTCTGAAATGCAAGTAGAGCGAAACAGGAAATATTTTATTGGTCTGTTAGTCTGACTATTATTGCGATACATCATTAATAAGTGAAAGTACATCATTAAAAACCAATTGATCAATCACCAACCATCATGTAAATGTCCCATAATATTATTACCTGAACACTAATTTTGTTGAAATTTGACAAGTTTCTTTTAAATTCAATAACATACAGAAGGTTAAATAGCTGTTGAAGCAAGTTGTGATATGTATTGTTTTGTTTTACCTTGGAGACCTACATGTAGATATAGTTTGTGCATCAATTGAAGAGAAATTCTTTGTGAAACACAAAGACAAAATTATTTGTTTGTTTGAATGATTAGGATTTATCAATATCAACATACTTAAGGTTATTTTTTTTATGCCATTGAACTATTCAAGACATTTTTTTTGCCAGGTTTTTAGTTTCTCTCGATTGCTTTTTGGTAAATTGGTCAGGTTTGCATGGCTGTTAACTACTTTTGAGCTCATTAATTACGAACAAGCGAAGAGGCGTTTTTCTAGTGATACCTTCTCCAATTTTCGGGAAAGATCGATGCACTGTAGTAGCAAAAGGAATGTAGATCAGAAACATGCCGAAAGGTAGAGAATATATTACTGGAGCTCTTCTGTAGCCTAGATGCTTATAATAGTTAATCTTGTTACGTTGACAAAAGTGTCTACAAATAGTGCTAATGGCCTCCCCTGACCAGAAACGAAACTCATTTACGGAGGACACGTTTCTAAACTAATAAAGTAATCCAAATCATGATTCTATCATAAATTTACTATTTGTAAAGTAAAAGAATTACTTGATATTGAGCTTTTGGGTAAATAAACACTTTTTAAGAAAATGAGTCACCTGGCACATTCGACAGGTATGTTTCTTGGTTACCTGTCCCACCCAAATTTTACATGTCACCGATAGGTGGACATGTGAACATTTTGCGCCCTGTACAGTCACCCAGTCGACCTCGAGGTCTATGAGAGAGTTGTACAAAGTGATTGGCTATTGTATGGATGCTTTTATTAAGTTTGGTGTGGCTTTCCATGGTATTGAAGTAAGTCGGAATGAGAAGTGGACAAGCCTTCGTCCTATAAGTGTATAATATACCCTAATGCCCTGAAACACTTATCAAACAAAGTAAGTTAAAGCCACAGAGTAATTTTTCAACATAGCCAGTAGTTCACAGTTCATTGTTTTCTTAGTGTGGTAATTTATTGCTTCGAGTACATCACCAGGATAAGTGAAATACCCTGGAGCGAGGTGTTAAACACCAACCAATTACACGTAGGACCCAAAATATTTACAAGTATAATTTTATTGTTTAGGAAACCCATTTGCAGGAATCACAATTATGAAACAACCACAGTCTCGCTCAGGAGCCTCTATCACATCACAACCCTCAGAAGGTAGGTTTGTAAATAATTTCCTGTCTGAAGACCTGACTATATTTTGGGGTTTTTTTTGTACACATAATTTATATTGAATACACCAGTACACTATTAAAATATACAGTGCTGTAACAAAAATACACATAATGGTCAGAGAAAATCAATTTTTTTTTACATATTATTAAATTCGTCCAAGGTATGTAGATCTGCAGTAAGCATCATCCTCTGGCTAAGGGCAGTTTGTTTGAAGAGTATCAATGCCGTCCACTTAGCACTGGAGGAAAATTAACTTTCCAACAATATGCAAATGCTTCATATTTTGGTTGTGCTAATGTCAATTATTGTTGGAATACACCATCATATAAGTGAAATACCCTTAAGCATGTCGTTAAACAACAATCAATCAAAGATTTAAGCAATAAGCACCAATTTATCAATCTGAATTCCTCCTGGCTTTCCAGTCTGTTTCTTGACACTATCCAATAATAAGCACACGGTGAAATCCCACAGAGTATGACAAACAACTAACAATTAAAAAAAAGGAAAAACCTTTAACATTATTTATTAATTCAGTAATATATGTCATTAGAAAAACTCCTATGTTTCTATTTCCAGCTCTCATAGCTCCAGGTCGTCTAAACACAGCGGCCTTCTCACGTAAAAATATATCCAGTGATACAGAATCAGATGGTACGTATTTCTCTCTTTTTCAAATTCTTTTTATACCAAATGTTAGTTAGCATTACTTCAGAATCAAATTTGTTTTTGATCTGCTGATCCATTTATGTCGAGCCTTCTGATGCGCACTATGAGAATTAAAACTTTTCAACATGGCAAACACAGTTCAAATTTCATATTAACTTTTCTGAGTGTCTTTTTAAGCTTTTTTTTTTTTTACAGATGACAGAAATCAGCGACATGTTTCATCATCAATTTTGGCTCCCCCAAGAATCCGTAAGTAACACAATTTGCTTCATGATATGGTGCTCCCCGATCTAAAAAGGCAACACAAACTCACCTGATTATGATTTCTTTCTTTCTGGGTCTTGTTCTGCGTTGTGTTTGTTTATTGGCAGTAATGCAGAGGTTTGTTTGTTTAGTCAAGTTGAAGCGGGTTGTTGGATGAAGCTTCCGGTTGCCCTTGTGCTTTCAGAGCTAAAGAGGAACCGGTAGCTGATATGTTTGTGATGTCTTTGTAGTAACCTGTGATTGTCCTGTATTTGTCTAGAGATGTCTTTGTTGGTGTCAGGGGATGGTTTCCTCCACTCTTTTGGCTGGCACCCCGTCATTTAAGTGAAATAACCTTAAGTACACTGTTAAACTTCAATTAAACAAACATACTGACACCACCAATGAACAAATCCCCCAGTTGACTAGCAGTCAGTCATGTGAGTAAAATAACCTTAAATGAAAGTTATTTTAAAAAAAGTCCCTTCAACTGCATGCCAGGTGTCTTGTGGCTAACTGGTGAACCATCAGGGGAGAAAATTTCAGAATTCAACATGATTCAAGCTCCCTCAAAGTATTAATAATCCGTTTAAAACCGGTGGTTTTTAACAGATTATTTATATTTTTACCAGGTTCCTTCTTCCATGAAGCAGAGCAGTTGTCACCATACAAATGAAATACCTGGGGGGTGAAAATGTTAAACCTTTTTCAGAAGTATAGTGTTTCAGAAGTAATCAATTTTTTTTTCTTTTTTTGCAGTTGTAGGGGGAGATAACCGAGAAAATCCTCTTGCACCTTCAAGGTTTGCCCTACGGCCCTCAGTACTTGCAGAAAAAGGTACAAAGGTTTCAAAACTACCCATGAGTAGGACGTTAAACACCAATCAATCAAACAAACAAACAAACAAGAAAGCTAAGACTTTCCTTGCCATATTGGATCATTTTCGTGTTGATTTAAAGTTTCAACAAAATAGTAGTTTTAGAGAGTTTGAAATTACACCTTAATGTACTTTAAGTCGGTAGAGCTACAGGTTACATCATTGGGAAAATTTGTGTGTGTGTTTATTTTGGACATGATATTTTAGAACACTATGCTTTTTATTTGAGTTAATGTTAACTTTAAATTATTACTGCTTATAGAAAATAGTAAAATCAGCTTTCAGTGGTCAATTTATATCGAAAATCATCTGTCTTATTTTCTGCACTACTTGCTTCCTAAGAAATGAAATAATTTGTATGGTCCTGTTCTAGTTCCCCCATGCCAATAAATAGATTGTCACAAGAATTAGCCTTTGTTAGGAGCCCTCTGGCTATGCACAGTTTGTTTGAAGATAGGCAATACTGAAATTAACTTTTCATCATTATGGCCCTGTGAGGGAACGGGTGGGCTATGGCCCTGCAGAATACTCACTCAGCTTCCTCAGTCCAAGAGGTTGCTTTCTGTTGCCCTGGTGTTCGCAGAGCTAAATGGTGACGAGAAGCAGATTTGTTTGTGATGTTCTGTATTTGTGTCCGTCGTCATATAAGTGAAATACCCTTGAGTACGACGTTAAACACCAATCAAACAAATAAACAATTTCATGGTTATGAAACCACTTCACATCTTGGTTGTGTTAGTGTCAAATATTGTTGAAATACCCATAATCATATAAATGAAATATCCTGAAGCATAGCGTAAAACACCAGTGAATCAATGTGTCTAATGATATTATTTTTCTGTCTTGTCAGCAGATACTCCTTCGTCAGGCAATCCTTTATTAAAACCTGCCACACTGAAAGCTCCAACAGATAAAAATACAGGTTCTTATCTCTTACTTTATCTATCTGTGTAAAGGATCTTCATAAAAATATTTTTTATGGATCAATGGTTAGCATGTGAGACTACTGATCTTCCTGCACTGTACCGCCCAAGGTCGTGGCTTATTGGTTAGTGATTGCCCTTTCTGTGCCTACTTCGATGTACTGTTCACAGCATTAAGTCCGTCTGTTGACCTCCAGGTATATGAGTCATAAGATGTGGCGCCGGCAATTGTGGGAGTGGTTTTTACACGGTTTCCTCTCGGTTTTCCACCGTAATAAAACAAGGAGCCGTGTGAAGTGGACAATGTGTTGTCATATAAGTGAAATAGCCTTGAGTACAACGTTAAAGCCCAATCAAACAAACAATTTCTGCATTGTACCATTCACAGTTCACTCCCCAAATCGATATCGGTGGAAAAAGTGATAGCACAAACTTATTATCTCTCTCAATTTTGCCAGAATAGTTTTAAAAATCTATATCTCATGTAAATATAAATGTCCTCAAATTGGCTGACTAGGGACTTGTTTTCAAAAAGTGATATGTTTATTTGGTTTGTTTGTTTGATGTTTAACGTCGTACTCAAGGGTATTTCACTTATATGACGACGGACACAATTACAGAACATCACAAAGAAATCTGCTTCCTGTTACCCTTTAGCTCTATGAACACCAGGGCAACAGGGATATGTAACTGTCTGGGCAACACTATGCCTTCAGTACTTGATGTTAGGGTAATTATGTTTTATGAAGCTAAGATTGCTTAGTGAAACAGGCCTCGGGCCCTCGGCAGATTATAAGCCACTAACACCTAGTGAAATACCCTTAAGCACGGTGTATAACACCAATCAATCCATGAATTAATTTATTAAAAGCCCACAGCAATCAGGCCTGTGCTGTTAGGGAGAACATTCAGAATGGGGTTACCCCGTGATTATGAAACTTAATTTAGGAGGACCGATCTTATGGGGTTTCCTAAATTGTCTGCAGTCTTTAGTTTGCTCTTGGCCAATGACTTTGACAAATTTTGTCATCCTATGTTCCGTAATGATTGTATTCTAAAGTAATTTTTTACGTAAGCAACAAAACCAGGGGAAAATGCAAATGTTAGGTTACCTCACAAAATTTAAGAGAACCGATTTTAAGGTTATGCTGGAAAAGGTTACAGCACAGACCTGGCCATGTTTTGTAGTGTCAGAAGGGCTACTTTTCTTATGATGTATTGGCGATGTGGTTATCTACCCCTGTAGACTTAAGAGAGACTCACACTCTGTGAATCTGCAACCACAGGTGTGGTCAGCATAAGAAGTGGCCGTTGCTCTCTTAGTGTGGCTTTAAACCCCAATTAATCATAATGAAAAAAACAAATCTTTTCTTAAACAGAATCCGAAGAGCCGTCAACCTCTGATGAGAAATCTGAGTCTCAGCGGGCAGGTAGTGACACAGACGATGCTCCTAAACCTGACTCCTCAAATAACGGTCTGTTGACCTCTGAGGACTCCAGCTGTCCTCCTGATAGTTCAGATACAGCCAAAGAGAGGCTAGAGACAAACAATGCAGACCAGTAAGTAACTGAGAAGACGCGAAACTCCAAATACTGAAAAGAAGTAACAGTATCTTTTCTGGGTTTTTTAATTTGACTTTTTGGTGAAGAAAATGATCATAAATAAGCATTTTGCTGAACTCCAAAAACAGGAATTTTTGGGGCTTTGAAATTATGGGAAATTAAGATAAAGTTGTAAATCTTGTCAAACCATTAAATGACAATTCATTATAAAACACATATTGATATTTGTGCTTCATTTAATTTTTTTAATAAAATTTCGCGGGCTTTTCTAAAGATGTCTGCAAATAAATGAAAATGTGGCATTAAAAACCTGATACCTTTATGTTATGTGAAATTAATAATAAAAAGAAAAATAAATATCTAAGAACAACAACAGTTTTTATTGTTTTATTAATATTTGTTTTAAAAAATAATAATTTGACAATAATTAATTTGATCAGGTTGCATTTTCTTCATGCAGCTGAGCTTGCCCCAGTTTGTGCTTTAGATGAGTGCAGCAAAACGCTGCAGTAACCTACATGTAAGCCTGGTTGACCTGTGGTAGTGAATGAGTTAATTGAAAATACTGGTATACATGTTTGACCTTTTTTTTTTTAAGCAATGTGGAGTCCAGCTCAGATGGATTTGTCTTTGGTCAGAAGCTAGCAGACAGAGTGACGGTAAATGTAAAAACGCTGATCCTTATTTCATTGAAAATAGAGAAAAATAGTCCCAGCTAGAAAATCAGCATTAAAATGATTACTATAAATTGTTGGTCTGTAAACAAAGTGGTGTCCGCGGCCTTGGATCAGTGGTACCGAGTGCGCCTCTTGAACCGAACATGCTTCGATTTACCGTTCCCGGGTTCGAGTCTGCCTTTCGACCATTAGGCATATGAGTGAGTCACATGTTGGGGCTCCGGCAATCACGAAGGTGGTTTTTACGAGGTTTCCTCCCAGTTTTCCACCGTAATAAGGCAGTGTGAAGTGGATGGTCGGTCATTGTATAAGTGAAATACCCTTGAGTACGACATTAAACACCAATCAAACAAACAAATTAAACAAAGTGGCAAGATGACGAGGATAAGTTTGTGGTGTCTTTGTATTGGGTCTAATGATTGCCGTTGGCTTCGTATCATGTCGGAACAACCTTTGACATTTTCTGTACCGGTACAGTTATCTTGGAGGTGATGGAAGCAATAATATTACAGAAAAAATTTAATGTTAACTGCTGGATGTTTTGTGCACATGCGTGGAAATCAGCCAAAGTACTTCGCAGATTTGTATAAAAAAAAAACCACATCAAACAAGCCCATTTCTCGGGTAAAATCACATTTTAACAAAACACTATACCTTTTTTATGTATTACTTGTTTCAAATAATTCAAATTTCGGCTGCTGTAAGTATTTCAGTAATTATTCAGCTCCAATGACGTCATCATATCAACACAGAAATAACCTTCAGACGTGAACAATAAACTTTTGGATAACTCAAGTCATATGATAAAAGTAAATCCATGTGAGTTACCTCCCCTGGAATGAAGCTCTCCATCAGAGATAATTTACAGTACAGAAATGGCCAAGGTTGCTCAGACATGTTTTTCTTATATTACCAGTTTCCTTCTCCCATTTGGCTGGCAGGCCGTATTATGAGGGAAATAATCCAAGTACAGCATATCAACTGAATCACCAATCAAGGCAACAAAATTGATAAATATTGGTTATACTGTGTTCTTTTGTCGTTTTACTAGCAATGGTTTGAAGCAAAGAAGAAAACAATCATTGAATCCAACAACCAGATACTTTCACTACTTCGTCACATAGATTCAAAAAAGTTCTTTGGATTGTCCGAATATAGAACAAATTACTCAAATTACAGAATTTTATCAAAAATCATTTTCCTTCTGGGCTTTTGTTTAAAATACATCAGGTATGCATAACATCAAAAGTCTATATCAAATCACTATTTATTAAATTTTGGTTGATAAAAAATTCAGTTCTGTCTGATTCTAAAGAAAATGACTGTAACCCAACAACACAGCTTATCAAACTATCTGTCATGATACACCAAGCAATTTTTTTATATTTTTTTGTCTTATTCAGTTGATATGAATGAAAGAATTTTTTTTATTAGACAGATCATGATAAACCTATTCTGCACGTTTGTTCTTTTCATGTTTCAGGGTATAAACTCCTCAGTAAAATATTTGCCATTTGCCATATTCTTGCCATAAATCCATTAAATTCACCACAGAATCTGAAGTTAATAACACTTTACCATTTTTAGATGTTTTGTTAACTAAGAAGGAAGCGTGTATAGAAACCTCGATATTTCAGAAATCAACAAACACTGGATTATACATCAAATGGTCGAGTTTGATCCGCAAAACTCACAAAACAAATCTTATTACCTCCCTTTTGTCCCGAGCATGGAAAATCTGCAGTAGCTATGAACCATTTCATAAAGAATTGAACCACATTAAATGTATTCTTAGGCCAAACGAATATCCGCTGTATATTATCGACAACTCCATCAAAAGATTTTTAGACAAACGTTACACTAATCAACTTAAAG